>JAQBSW010002947.1:0-92503 GCA_029291075.1 Eudiplozoon nipponicum
ATGCCGGTTTTCAATGATTGCAAATATTCAACTTGATTTATATATTATGCTGTTTTCGTGTCTGTGGGTAAATCGAGCGTGCTATATTTAGATAAGTAGTATTGCAAAATCGAAAAAGGATTGTTTAAATTTAAATTATGCTTTGCAGTCACATCCACAATTGCCATCATAGCTGAGTTGCTAAGAGCACTGGTTTAATAAGGCATGTAACAACCATCTCTTGATGCTTTATTTAGATGTTAGCATGATATGCATTTTACTGAGTGGAATATGTTGATTAATTTAACGACCGATGTATTTCTGGCAAGAAATGCAATATACATTGGTAGCGGTATCGCTAATGCCCGCAAATATGTGCAGCAGACCCTATATTTGTTTCGCTCTGTAGCATAACCATTGATAGAAGAAAATTGAATTAAATTTTATATTTGTTAATTTAAAGATTAGCGTTGCAAGTTCACAAAGAAGTCAAATAATATGCTTGACTTGAAAATGAACTGCGTATATTGTTACCGTGAACGCAGTAAGGGAGGAGAATTTCGCAATGTAGTGTCGCAAAATCAATGCAGACGGTGGAAATTTATATTGTGCAATGTAGGCCTTGTGCTTGTGCCGCCATAGCTCAGTTGGTTAGAGCACTGGTCTAATAAGCCAGGGGTCGCGAGTTCGAGTCTCGCTGGTGGTAGTTTGTTTTTTATCTTATAAAATATTTTCCTTCTTATCTGAGGACTAATTGTTTTCAATTTTAAATTTGGGCAATGGCAAATTAGTAGAACATTATAATGTCCGGTTTACAGTTCAGCATAACACACATGTATTATGTAGCTATTATTTATTACCCTATATATGTTTATTTTTGCCAAGAAACTCAATGTACGTTGGGATATACATCGCGAAATTGCGAAAAAGTATTCAAATGTACGTCGCATTTTCTCTCTATTTGGGCATAAATATTTATGAGTGGAAATTGAATTTAATCTGACATATTCATATGCATGGAAATTGCGATGCCGGTTTTCAATGATTGCAAATATTCAACTTGATTTATATATTATGCTGTTTTCGTGTCTGTGGGTAAATCGAGCGTGCTATATTTAGATAAGTAGTATTGCAAAATCGAAAAAGGATTGTTTAAATTTAAATTATGCTTTGCAGTCACATCCACAATTGCCATCATAGCTGAGTTGCTAAGAGCACTGGTTTAATAAGGCATGTAACAACCATCTCTTGATGCTTTATTTAGATGTTAGCATGATATGCATTTTACTGAGTGGAATATGTTGATTAATTTAACGACCGATGTATTTCTGGCAAGAAATGCAATATACATTGGTAGCGGTATCGCTAATGCCCGCAAATATGTGCAGCAGACCCTATATTTGTTTCGCTCTGTAGCATAACCATTGATAGAAGAAAATTGAATTAAATTTTATATTTGTTAATTTAAAGATTAGCGTTGCAAGTTCACAAAGAAGTCAAATAATATGCTTGACTTGAAAATGAACTGCGTATATTGTTACCGTGAACGCAGTAAGGGAGGAGAATTTCGCAATGTAGTGTCGCAAAATCAATGCAGACGGTGGAAATTTATATTGTGCAATGTAGGCCTTGTGCTTGTGCCGCCATAGCTCAGTTGGTTAGAGCACTGGTCTAATAAGCCAGGGGTCGCGAGTTCGAGTCTCGCTGGTGGTAGTTTGTTTTTTATCTTATAAAATATTTTCCTTCTTATCTGAGGACTCATTGTTTTTAATTTTAAATTTGGGCAATGGCAAATTAGTAGAACATTATAATGTCCGGTTTACAGTTCAGCATAACACACATGTATTATGTAGCTATTATTTATTACCCTATATATGTTTATTTTTGCCAAGAAACTCAATGTACGTTGGGATATACATCGCGAAATTGCGAAAAAGTATTCAAATGTACGTCGCATTTTCTCTCTATTTGGGCATAAATATTTATGAGTGGAAATTGAATTTAATCTGACATATTCATATGCATGGAAATTGCGATGCCGGTTTTCAATGATTGCAAATATTCAACTTGATTTATATATTATGCTGTTTTCGTGTCTGTGGGTAAATCGAGCGTGCTATATTTAGATAAGTAGTATTGCAAAATCGAAAAAGGATTGTTTAAATTTAAATTATGCTTTGCAGTCACATCCACAATTGCCATCATAGCTGAGTTGCTAAGAGCACTGGTTTAATAAGGCATGTAACAACCATCTCTTGATGCTTTATTTAGATGTTAGCATGATATGCATTTTACTGAGTGGAATATGTTGATTAATTTAACGACCGATGTATTTCTGGCAAGAAATGCAATATACATTGGTAGCGGTATCGCTAATGCCCGCAAATATGTGCAGCAGACCCTATATTTGTTTCGCTCTGTAGCATAACCATTGATAGAAGAAAATTGAATTAAATTTTATATTTGTTAATTTAAAGATTAGCGTTGCAAGTTCACAAAGAAGTCAAATAATATGCTTGACTTGAAAATGAACTGCGTATATTGTTACCGTGAACGCAGTAAGGGAGGAGAATTTCGCAATGTAGTGTCGCAAAATCAATGCAGACGGTGGAAATTTATATTGTGCAATGTAGGCCTTGTGCTTGTGCCGCCATAGCTCAGTTGGTTAGAGCACTGGTCTAATAAGCCAGGGGTCGCGAGTTCGAGTCTCGCTGGTGGTAGTTTGTTTTTTATCTTATAAAATATTTTCCTTCTTATCTGAGGACTAATTGTTTTCAATTTTAAATTTGGGCAATGGCAAATTAGTAGAACATTATAATGTCCGGTTTACAGTTCAGCATAACACACATGTATTATGTAGCTATTATTTATTACCCTATATATGTTTATTTTTGCCAAGAAACTCAATGTACGTTGGGATATACATCGCGAAATTGCGAAAAAGTATTCAAATGTACGTCGCATTTTCTCTCTATTTGGGCATAAATATTTATGAGTGGAAATTGAATTTAATCTGACATATTCATATGCATGGAAATTGCGATGCCGGTTTTCAATGATTGCAAATATTCAACTTGATTTATATATTATGCTGTTTTCGTGTCTGTGGGTAAATCGAGCGTGCTATATTTAGATAAGTAGTATTGCAAAATCGAAAAAGGATTGTTTAAATTTAAATTATGCTTTGCAGTCACATCCACAATTGCCATCATAGCTGAGTTGCTAAGAGCACTGGTTTAATAAGGCATGTAACAACCATCTCTTGATGCTTTATTTAGATGTTAGCATGATATGCATTTTACTGAGTGGAATATGTTGATTAATTTAACGACCGATGTATTTCTGGCAAGAAATGCAATATACATTGGTAGCGGTATCGCTAATGCCCGCAAATATGTGCAGCAGACCCTATATTTGTTTCGCTCTGTAGCATAACCATTGATAGAAGAAAATTGAATTAAATTTTATATTTGTTAATTTAAAGATTAGCGTTGCAAGTTCACAAAGAAGTCAAATAATATGCTTGACTTGAAAATGAACTGCGTATATTGTTACCGTGAACGCAGTAAGGGAGGAGAATTTCGCAATGTAGTGTCGCAAAATCAATGCAGACGGTGGAAATTTATATTGTGCAATGTAGGCCTTGTGCTTGTGCCGCCATAGCTCAGTTGGTTAGAGCACTGGTCTAATAAGCCAGGGGTCGCGAGTTCGAGTCTCGCTGGTGGTAGTTTGTTTTTTATCTTATAAAATATTTTCCTTCTTATCTGAGGACTCAATTGTTTTCAATTTTAAATTTGGGCAATGGCAAATTAGTAGAACATTATAATGTCCGGTTTACAGTTCAGCATAACACACATGTATTATGTAGCTATTATTTATTACCCTATATATGTTTATTTTTGCCAAGAAACTCAATGTACGTTGGGATATACATCGCGAAATTGCGAAAAAGTATTCAAATGTACGTCGCATTTTCTCTCTATTTGGGCATAAATATTTATGAGTGGAAATTGAATTTAATCTGACATATTCATATGCATGGAAATTGCGATGCCGGTTTTCAATGATTGCAAATATTCAACTTGATTTATATATTATGCTGTTTTCGTGTCTGTGGGTAAATCGAGCGTGCTATATTTAGATAAGTAGTATTGCAAAATCGAAAAAGGATTGTTTAAATTTAAATTATGCTTTGCAGTCACATCCACAATTGCCATCATAGCTGAGTTGCTAAGAGCACTGGTTTAATAAGGCATGTAACAACCATCTCTTGATGCTTTATTTAGATGTTAGCATGATATGCATTTTACTGAGTGGAATATGTTGATTAATTTAACGACCGATGTATTTCTGGCAAGAAATGCAATATACATTGGTAGCGGTATCGCTAATGCCCGCAAATATGTGCAGCAGACCCTATATTTGTTTCGCTCTGTAGCAGAACCATTGATAGAAGAAAATTGAATTAAATTTTATATTTGTTAATTTAAAGATTAGCGTTGCAAGTTCACAAAGAAGTCAAATAATATGCTTGACTTGAAAATGAACTGCGTATATTGTTACCGTGAACGCAGTAAGGGAGGAGAATTTCGCAATGTAGTGTCGCAAAATCAATGCAGACGGTGGAAATTTATATTGTGCAATGTAGGCCTTGTGCTTGTGCCGCCATAGCTCAGTTGGTTAGAGCACTGGTCTAATAAGCCAGGGGTCGCGAGTTCGAGTCTCGCTGGTGGTAGTTTGTTTTTTATCTTATAAAATATTTTCCTTCTTATCTGAGGACTAATTGTTTTCAATTTTAAATTTGGGCAATGGCAAATTAGTAGAACATTATAATGTCCGGTTTACAGTTCAGCATAACACACATGTATTATGTAGCTATTATTTATTACCCTATATATGTTTATTTTTGCCAAGAAACTCAATGTACGTTGGGATATACATCGCGAAATTGCGAAAAAGTATTCAAATGTACGTCGCATTTTCTCTCTATTTGGGCATAAATATTTATGAGTGGAAATTGAATTTAATCTGACATATTCATATGCATGGAAATTGCGATGCCGGTTTTCAATGATTGCAAATATTCAACTTGATTTATATATTATGCTGTTTTCGTGTCTGTGGGTAAATCGAGCGTGCTATATTTAGATAAGTAGTATTGCAAAATCGAAAAAGGATTGTTTAAATTTAAATTATGCTTTGCAGTCACATCCACAATTGCCATCATAGCTGAGTTGCTAAGAGCACTGGTTTAATAAGGCATGTAACAACCATCTCTTGATGCTTTATTTAGATGTTAGCATGATATGCATTTTACTGAGTGGAATATGTTGATTAATTTAACGACCGATGTATTTCTGGCAAGAAATGCAATATACATTGGTAGCGGTATCGCTAATGCCCGCAAATATGTGCAGCAGACCCTATATTTGTTTCGCTCTGTAGCATAACCATTGATAGAAGAAAATTGAATTAAATTTTATATTTGTTAATTTAAAGATTAGCGTTGCAAGTTCACAAAGAAGTCAAATAATATGCTTGACTTGAAAATGAACTGCGTATATTGTTACCGTGAACGCAGTAAGGGAGGAGAATTTCGCAATGTAGTGTCGCAAAATCAATGCAGACGGTGGAAATTTATATTGTGCAATGTAGGCCTTGTGCTTGTGCCGCCATAGCTCAGTTGGTTAGAGCACTGGTCTAATAAGCCAGGGGTCGCGAGTTCGAGTCTCGCTGGTGGTAGTTTGTTTTTTATCTTATAAAATATTTTCCTTCTTATCTGAGGACTAATTGTTTTCAATTTTAAATTTGGGCAATGGCAAATTAGTAGAACATTATAATGTCCGGTTTACAGTTCAGCATAACACACATGTATTATGTAGCTATTATTTATTACCCTATATATGTTTATTTTTGCCAAGAAACTCAATGTACGTTGGGATATACATCGCGAAATTGCGAAAAAGTATTCAAATGTACGTCGCATTTTCTCTCTATTTGGGCATAAATATTTATGAGTGGAAATTGAATTTAATCTGACATATTCATATGCATGGAAATTGCGATGCCGGTTTTCAATGATTGCAAATATTCAACTTGATTTATATATTATGCTGTTTTCGTGTCTGTGGGTAAATCGAGCGTGCTATATTTAGATAAGTAGTATTGCAAAATCGAAAAAGGATTGTTTAAATTTAAATTATGCTTTGCAGTCACATCCACAATTGCCATCATAGCTGAGTTGCTAAGAGCACTGGTTTAATAAGGCATGTAACAACCATCTCTTGATGCTTTATTTAGATGTTAGCATGATATGCATTTTACTGAGTGGAATATGTTGATTAATTTAACGACCGATGTATTTCTGGCAAGAAATGCAATATACATTGGTAGCGGTATCGCTAATGCCCGCAAATATGTGCAGCAGACCCTATATTTGTTTCGCTCTGTAGCATAACCATTGATAGAAGAAAATTGAATTAAATTTTATATTTGTTAATTTAAAGATTAGCGTTGCAAGTTCACAAAGAAGTCAAATAATATGCTTGACTTGAAAATGAACTGCGTATATTGTTACCGTGAACGCAGTAAGGGAGGAGAATTTCGCAATGTAGTGTCGCAAAATCAATGCAGACGGTGGAAATTTATATTGTGCAATGTAGGCCTTGTGCTTGTGCCGCCATAGCTCAGTTGGTTAGAGCACTGGTCTAATAAGCCAGGGGTCGCGAGTTCGAGTCTCGCTGGTGGTAGTTTGTTTTTTATCTTATAAAATATTTTCCTTCTTATCTGAGGACTAATTGTTTTCAATTTTAAATTTGGGCAATGGCAAATTAGTAGAACATTATAATGTCCGGTTTACAGTTCAGCATAACACACATGTATTATGTAGCTATTATTTATTACCCTATATATGTTTATTTTTGCCAAGAAACTCAATGTACGTTGGGATATACATCGCGAAATTGCGAAAAAGTATTCAAATGTACGTCGCATTTTCTCTCTATTTGGGCATAAATATTTATGAGTGGAAATTGAATTTAATCTGACATATTCATATGCATGGAAATTGCGATGCCGGTTTTCAATGATTGCAAATATTCAACTTGATTTATATATTATGCTGTTTTCGTGTCTGTGGGTAAATCGAGCGTGCTATATTTAGATAAGTAGTATTGCAAAATCGAAAAAGGATTGTTTAAATTTAAATTATGCTTTGCAGTCACATCCACAATTGCCATCATAGCTGAGTTGCTAAGAGCACTGGTTTAATAAGGCATGTAACAACCATCTCTTGATGCTTTATTTAGATGTTAGCATGATATGCATTTTACTGAGTGGAATATGTTGATTAATTTAACGACCGATGTATTTCTGGCAAGAAATGCAATATACATTGGTAGCGGTATCGCTAATGCCCGCAAATATGTGCAGCAGACCCTATATTTGTTTCGCTCTGTAGCATAACCATTGATAGAAGAAAATTGAATTAAATTTTATATTTGTTAATTTAAAGATTAGCGTTGCAAGTTCACAAAGAAGTCAAATAATATGCTTGACTTGAAAATGAACTGCGTATATTGTTACCGTGAACGCAGTAAGGGAGGAGAATTTCGCAATGTAGTGTCGCAAAATCAATGCAGACGGTGGAAATTTATATTGTGCAATGTAGGCCTTGTGCTTGTGCCGCCATAGCTCAGTTGGTTAGAGCACTGGTCTAATAAGCCAGGGGTCGCGAGTTCGAGTCTCGCTGGTGGTAGTTTGTTTTTTATCTTATAAAATATTTTCCTTCTTATCTGAGGACTCAATTGTTTTCAATTTTAAATTTGGGCAATGGCAAATTAGTAGAACATTATAATGTCCGGTTTACAGTTCAGCATAACACACATGTATTATGTAGCTATTATTTATTACCCTATATATGTTTATTTTTGCCAAGAAACTCAATGTACGTTGGGATATACATCGCGAAATTGCGAAAAAGTATTCAAATGTACGTCGCATTTTCTCTCTATTTGGGCATAAATATTTATGAGTGGAAATTGAATTTAATCTGACATATTCATATGCATGGAAATTGCGATGCCGGTTTTCAATGATTGCAAATATTCAACTTGATTTATATATTATGCTGTTTTCGTGTCTGTGGGTAAATCGAGCGTGCTATATTTAGATAAGTAGTATTGCAAAATCGAAAAAGGATTGTTTAAATTTAAATTATGCTTTGCAGTCACATCCACAATTGCCATCATAGCTGAGTTGCTAAGAGCACTGGTTTAATAAGGCATGTAACAACCATCTCTTGATGCTTTATTTAGATGTTAGCATGATATGCATTTTACTGAGTGGAATATGTTGATTAATTTAACGACCGATGTATTTCTGGCAAGAAATGCAATATACATTGGTAGCGGTATCGCTAATGCCCGCAAATATGTGCAGCAGACCCTATATTTGTTTCGCTCTGTAGCATAACCATTGATAGAAGAAAATTGAATTAAATTTTATATTTGTTAATTTAAAGATTAGCGTTGCAAGTTCACAAAGAAGTCAAATAATATGCTTGACTTGAAAATGAACTGCGTATATTGTTACCGTGAACGCAGTAAGGGAGGAGAATTTCGCAATGTAGTGTCGCAAAATCAATGCAGACGGTGGAAATTTATATTGTGCAATGTAGGCCTTGTGCTTGTGCCGCCATAGCTCAGTTGGTTAGAGCACTGGTCTAATAAGCCAGGGGTCGCGAGTTCGAGTCTCGCTGGTGGTAGTTTCTTTTTATCTTATAAAATATTTTCCTTCTTATCTGAGGACTCATTGTTTTTAATTTTAAATTTGGGCAATGGCAAATTAGTAGAACATTATAATGTCCGGTTTACAGTTCAGCATAACACACATGTATTATGTAGCTATTATTTATTACCCTATATATGTTTATTTTTGCCAAGAAACTCAATGTACGTTGGGATATACATCGCGAAATTGCGAAAAAGTATTCAAATGTACGTCGCATTTTCTCTCTATTTGGGCATAAATATTTATGAGTGGAAATTGAATTTAATCTGACATATTCATATGCATGGAAATTGCGATGCCGGTTTTCAATGATTGCAAATATTCAACTTGATTTATATATTATGCTGTTTTCGTGTCTGTGGGTAAATCGAGCGTGCTATATTTAGATAAGTAGTATTGCAAAATCGAAAAAGGATTGTTTAAATTTAAATTATGCTTTGCAGTCACATCCACAATTGCCATCATAGCTGAGTTGCTAAGAGCACTGGTTTAATAAGGCATGTAACAACCATCTCTTGATGCTTTATTTAGATGTTAGCATGATATGCATTTTACTGAGTGGAATATGTTGATTAATTTAACGACCGATGTATTTCTGGCAAGAAATGCAATATACATTGGTAGCGGTATCGCTAATGCCCGCAAATATGTGCAGCAGACCCTATATTTGTTTCGCTCTGTAGCATAACCATTGATAGAAGAAAATTGAATTAAATTTTATATTTGTTAATTTAAAGATTAGCGTTGCAAGTTCACAAAGAAGTCAAATAATATGCTTGACTTGAAAATGAACTGCGTATATTGTTACCGTGAACGCAGTAAGGGAGGAGAATTTCGCAATGTAGTGTCGCAAAATCAATGCAGACGGTGGAAATTTATATTGTGCAATGTAGGCCTTGTGCTTGTGCCGCCATAGCTCAGTTGGTTAGAGCACTGGTCTAATAAGCCAGGGGTCGCGAGTTCGAGTCTCGCTGGTGGTAGTTTGTTTTTTATCTTATAAAATATTTTCCTTCTTATCTGAGGACTAATTGTTTTCAATTTTAAATTTGGGCAATGGCAAATTAGTAGAACATTATAATGTCCGGTTTACAGTTCAGCATAACACACATGTATTATGTAGCTATTATTTATTACCCTATATATGTTTATTTTTGCCAAGAAACTCAATGTACGTTGGGATATACATCGCGAAATTGCGAAAAAGTATTCAAATGTACGTCGCATTTTCTCTCTATTTGGGCATAAATATTTATGAGTGGAAATTGAATTTAATCTGACATATTCATATGCATGGAAATTGCGATGCCGGTTTTCAATGATTGCAAATATTCAACTTGATTTATATATTATGCTGTTTTCGTGTCTGTGGGTAAATCGAGCGTGCTATATTTAGATAAGTAGTATTGCAAAATCGAAAAAGGATTGTTTAAATTTAAATTATGCTTTGCAGTCACATCCACAATTGCCATCATAGCTGAGTTGCTAAGAGCACTGGTTTAATAAGGCATGTAACAACCATCTCTTGATGCTTTATTTAGATGTTAGCATGATATGCATTTTACTGAGTGGAATATGTTGATTAATTTAACGACCGATGTATTTCTGGCAAGAAATGCAATATACATTGGTAGCGGTATCGCTAATGCCCGCAAATATGTGCAGCAGACCCTATATTTGTTTCGCTCTGTAGCATAACCATTGATAGAAGAAAATTGAATTAAATTTTATATTTGTTAATTTAAAGATTAGCGTTGCAAGTTCACAAAGAAGTCAAATAATATGCTTGACTTGAAAATGAACTGCGTATATTGTTACCGTGAACGCAGTAAGGGAGGAGAATTTCGCAATGTAGTGTCGCAAAATCAATGCAGACGGTGGAAATTTATATTGTGCAATGTAGGCCTTGTGCTTGTGCCGCCATAGCTCAGTTGGTTAGAGCACTGGTCTAATAAGCCAGGGGTCGCGAGTTCGAGTCTCGCTGGTGGTAGTTTGTTTTTTATCTTATAAAATATTTTCCTTCTTATCTGAGGACTAATTGTTTTCAATTTTAAATTTGGGCAATGGCAAATTAGTAGAACATTATAATGTCCGGTTTACAGTTCAGCATAACACACATGTATTATGTAGCTATTATTTATTACCCTATATATGTTTATTTTTGCCAAGAAACTCAATGTACGTTGGGATATACATCGCGAAATTGCGAAAAAGTATTCAAATGTACGTCGCATTTTCTCTCTATTTGGGCATAAATATTTATGAGTGGAAATTGAATTTAATCTGACATATTCATATGCATGGAAATTGCGATGCCGGTTTTCAATGATTGCAAATATTCAACTTGATTTATATATTATGCTGTTTTCGTGTCTGTGGGTAAATCGAGCGTGCTATATTTAGATAAGTAGTATTGCAAAATCGAAAAAGGATTGTTTAAATTTAAATTATGCTTTGCAGTCACATCCACAATTGCCATCATAGCTGAGTTGCTAAGAGCACTGGTTTAATAAGGCATGTAACAACCATCTCTTGATGCTTTATTTAGATGTTAGCATGATATGCATTTTACTGAGTGGAATATGTTGATTAATTTAACGACCGATGTATTTCTGGCAAGAAATGCAATATACATTGGTAGCGGTATCGCTAATGCCCGCAAATATGTGCAGCAGACCCTATATTTGTTTCGCTCTGTAGCATAACCATTGATAGAAGAAAATTGAATTAAATTTTATATTTGTTAATTTAAAGATTAGCGTTGCAAGTTCACAAAGAAGTCAAATAATATGCTTGACTTGAAAATGAACTGCGTATATTGTTACCGTGAACGCAGTAAGGGAGGAGAATTTCGCAATGTAGTGTCGCAAAATCAATGCAGACGGTGGAAATTTATATTGTGCAATGTAGGCCTTGTGCTTGTGCCGCCATAGCTCAGTTGGTTAGAGCACTGGTCTAATAAGCCAGGGGTCGCGAGTTCGAGTCTCGCTGGTGGTAGTTTGTTTTTTATCTTATAAAATATTTTCCTTCTTATCTGAGGACTAATTGTTTTCAATTTTAAATTTGGGCAATGGCAAATTAGTAGAACATTATAATGTCCGGTTTACAGTTCAGCATAACACACATGTATTATGTAGCTATTATTTATTACCCTATATATGTTTATTTTTGCCAAGAAACTCAATGTACGTTGGGATATACATCGCGAAATTGCGAAAAAGTATTCAAATGTACGTCGCATTTTCTCTCTATTTGGGCATAAATATTTATGAGTGGAAATTGAATTTAATCTGACATATTCATATGCATGGAAATTGCGATGCCGGTTTTCAATGATTGCAAATATTCAACTTGATTTATATATTATGCTGTTTTCGTGTCTGTGGGTAAATCGAGCGTGCTATATTTAGATAAGTAGTATTGCAAAATCGAAAAAGGATTGTTTAAATTTAAATTATGCTTTGCAGTCACATCCACAATTGCCATCATAGCTGAGTTGCTAAGAGCACTGGTTTAATAAGGCATGTAACAACCATCTCTTGATGCTTTATTTAGATGTTAGCATGATATGCATTTTACTGAGTGGAATATGTTGATTAATTTAACGACCGATGTATTTCTGGCAAGAAATGCAATATACATTGGTAGCGGTATCGCTAATGCCCGCAAATATGTGCAGCAGACCCTATATTTGTTTCGCTCTGTAGCATAACCATTGATAGAAGAAAATTGAATTAAATTTTATATTTGTTAATTTAAAGATTAGCGTTGCAAGTTCACAAAGAAGTCAAATAATATGCTTGACTTGAAAATGAACTGCGTATATTGTTACCGTGAACGCAGTAAGGGAGGAGAATTTCGCAATGTAGTGTCGCAAAATCAATGCAGACGGTGGAAATTTATATTGTGCAATGTAGGCCTTGTGCTTGTGCCGCCATAGCTCAGTTGGTTAGAGCACTGGTCTAATAAGCCAGGGGTCGCGAGTTCGAGTCTCGCTGGTGGTAGTTTGTTTTTTATCTTATAAAATATTTTCCTTCTTATCTGAGGACTAATTGTTTTCAATTTTAAATTTGGGCAATGGCAAATTAGTAGAACATTATAATGTCCGGTTTACAGTTCAGCATAACACACATGTATTATGTAGCTATTATTTATTACCCTATATATGTTTATTTTTGCCAAGAAACTCAATGTACGTTGGGATATACATCGCGAAATTGCGAAAAAGTATTCAAATGTACGTCGCATTTTCTCTCTATTTGGGCATAAATATTTATGAGTGGAAATTGAATTTAATCTGACATATTCATATGCATGGAAATTGCGATGCCGGTTTTCAATGATTGCAAATATTCAACTTGATTTATATATTATGCTGTTTTCGTGTCTGTGGGTAAATCGAGCGTGCTATATTTAGATAAGTAGTATTGCAAAATCGAAAAAGGATTGTTTAAATTTAAATTATGCTTTGCAGTCACATCCACAATTGCCATCATAGCTGAGTTGCTAAGAGCACTGGTTTAATAAGGCATGTAACAACCATCTCTTGATGCTTTATTTAGATGTTAGCATGATATGCATTTTACTGAGTGGAATATGTTGATTAATTTAACGACCGATGTATTTCTGGCAAGAAATGCAATATACATTGGTAGCGGTATCGCTAATGCCCGCAAATATGTGCAGCAGACCCTATATTTGTTTCGCTCTGTAGCATAACCATTGATAGAAGAAAATTGAATTAAATTTTATATTTGTTAATTTAAAGATTAGCGTTGCAAGTTCACAAAGAAGTCAAATAATATGCTTGACTTGAAAATGAACTGCGTATATTGTTACCGTGAACGCAGTAAGGGAGGAGAATTTCGCAATGTAGTGTCGCAAAATCAATGCAGACGGTGGAAATTTATATTGTGCAATGTAGGCCTTGTGCTTGTGCCGCCATAGCTCAGTTGGTTAGAGCACTGGTCTAATAAGCCAGGGGTCGCGAGTTCGAGTCTCGCTGGTGGTAGTTTGTTTTTTATCTTATAAAATATTTTCCTTCTTATCTGAGGACTAATTGTTTTCAATTTTAAATTTGGGCAATGGCAAATTAGTAGAACATTATAATGTCCGGTTTACAGTTCAGCATAACACACATGTATTATGTAGCTATTATTTATTACCCTATATATGTTTATTTTTGCCAAGAAACTCAATGTACGTTGGGATATACATCGCGAAATTGCGAAAAAGTATTCAAATGTACGTCGCATTTTCTCTCTATTTGGGCATAAATATTTATGAGTGGAAATTGAATTTAATCTGACATATTCATATGCATGGAAATTGCGATGCCGGTTTTCAATGATTGCAAATATTCAACTTGATTTATATATTATGCTGTTTTCGTGTCTGTGGGTAAATCGAGCGTGCTATATTTAGATAAGTAGTATTGCAAAATCGAAAAAGGATTGTTTAAATTTAAATTATGCTTTGCAGTCACATCCACAATTGCCATCATAGCTGAGTTGCTAAGAGCACTGGTTTAATAAGGCATGTAACAACCATCTCTTGATGCTTTATTTAGATGTTAGCATGATATGCATTTTACTGAGTGGAATATGTTGATTAATTTAACGACCGATGTATTTCTGGCAAGAAATGCAATATACATTGGTAGCGGTATCGCTAATGCCCGCAAATATGTGCAGCAGACCCTATATTTGTTTCGCTCTGTAGCATAACCATTGATAGAAGAAAATTGAATTAAATTTTATATTTGTTAATTTAAAGATTAGCGTTGCAAGTTCACAAAGAAGTCAAATAATATGCTTGACTTGAAAATGAACTGCGTATATTGTTACCGTGAACGCAGTAAGGGAGGAGAATTTCGCAATGTAGTGTCGCAAAATCAATGCAGACGGTGGAAATTTATATTGTGCAATGTAGGCCTTGTGCTTGTGCCGCCATAGCTCAGTTGGTTAGAGCACTGGTCTAATAAGCCAGGGGTCGCGAGTTCGAGTCTCGCTGGTGGTAGTTTGTTTTTATCTTATAAAATATTTTCCTTCTTATCTGAGGACTAATTGTTTTCAATTTTAAATTTGGGCAATGGCAAATTAGTAGAACATTATAATGTCCGGTTTACAGTTCAGCATAACACACATGTATTATGTAGCTATTATTTATTACCCTATATATGTTTATTTTTGCCAAGAAACTCAATGTACGTTGGGATATACATCGCGAAATTGCGAAAAAGTATTCAAATGTACGTCGCATTTTCTCTCTATTTGGGCATAAATATTTATGAGTGGAAATTGAATTTAATCTGACATATTCATATGCATGGAAATTGCGATGCCGGTTTTCAATGATTGCAAATATTCAACTTGATTTATATATTATGCTGTTTTCGTGTCTGTGGGTAAATCGAGCGTGCTATATTTAGATAAGTAGTATTGCAAAATCGAAAAAGGATTGTTTAAATTTAAATTATGCTTTGCAGTCACATCCACAATTGCCATCATAGCTGAGTTGCTAAGAGCACTGGTTTAATAAGGCATGTAACAACCATCTCTTGATGCTTTATTTAGATGTTAGCATGATATGCATTTTACTGAGTGGAATATGTTGATTAATTTAACGACCGATGTATTTCTGGCAAGAAATGCAATATACATTGGTAGCGGTATCGCTAATGCCCGCAAATATGTGCAGCAGACCCTATATTTGTTTCGCTCTGTAGCATAACCATTGATAGAAGAAAATTGAATTAAATTTTATATTTGTTAATTTAAAGATTAGCGTTGCAAGTTCACAAAGAAGTCAAATAATATGCTTGACTTGAAAATGAACTGCGTATATTGTTACCGTGAACGCAGTAAGGGAGGAGAATTTCGCAATGTAGTGTCGCAAAATCAATGCAGACGGTGGAAATTTATATTGTGCAATGTAGGCCTTGTGCTTGTGCCGCCATAGCTCAGTTGGTTAGAGCACTGGTCTAATAAGCCAGGGGTCGCGAGTTCGAGTCTCGCTGGTGGTAGTTTGTTTTTTATCTTATAAAATATTTTCCTTCTTATCTGAGGACTAATTGTTTTCAATTTTAAATTTGGGCAATGGCAAATTAGTAGAACATTATAATGTCCGGTTTACAGTTCAGCATAACACACATGTATTATGTAGCTATTATTTATTACCCTATATATGTTTATTTTTGCCAAGAAACTCAATGTACGTTGGGATATACATCGCGAAATTGCGAAAAAGTATTCAAATGTACGTCGCATTTTCTCTCTATTTGGGCATAAATATTTATGAGTGGAAATTGAATTTAATCTGACATATTCATATGCATGGAAATTGCGATGCCGGTTTTCAATGATTGCAAATATTCAACTTGATTTATATATTATGCTGTTTTCGTGTCTGTGGGTAAATCGAGCGTGCTATATTTAGATAAGTAGTATTGCAAAATCGAAAAAGGATTGTTTAAATTTAAATTATGCTTTGCAGTCACATCCACAATTGCCATCATAGCTGAGTTGCTAAGAGCACTGGTTTAATAAGGCATGTAACAACCATCTCTTGATGCTTTATTTAGATGTTAGCATGATATGCATTTTACTGAGTGGAATATGTTGATTAATTTAACGACCGATGTATTTCTGGCAAGAAATGCAATATACATTGGTAGCGGTATCGCTAATGCCCGCAAATATGTGCAGCAGACCCTATATTTGTTTCGCTCTGTAGCATAACCATTGATAGAAGAAAATTGAATTAAATTTTATATTTGTTAATTTAAAGATTAGCGTTGCAAGTTCACAAAGAAGTCAAATAATATGCTTGACTTGAAAATGAACTGCGTATATTGTTACCGTGAACGCAGTAAGGGAGGAGAATTTCGCAATGTAGTGTCGCAAAATCAATGCAGACGGTGGAAATTTATATTGTGCAATGTAGGCCTTGTGCTTGTGCCGCCATAGCTCAGTTGGTTAGAGCACTGGTCTAATAAGCCAGGGGTCGCGAGTTCGAGTCTCGCTGGTGGTAGTTTGTTTTTTATCTTATAAAATATTTTCCTTCTTATCTGAGGACTAATTGTTTTCAATTTTAAATTTGGGCAATGGCAAATTAGTAGAACATTATAATGTCCGGTTTACAGTTCAGCATAACACACATGTATTATGTAGCTATTATTTATTACCCTATATATGTTTATTTTTGCCAAGAAACTCAATGTACGTTGGGATATACATCGCGAAATTGCGAAAAAGTATTCAAATGTACGTCGCATTTTCTCTCTATTTGGGCATAAATATTTATGAGTGGAAATTGAATTTAATCTGACATATTCATATGCATGGAAATTGCGATGCCGGTTTTCAATGATTGCAAATATTCAACTTGATTTATATATTATGCTGTTTTCGTGTCTGTGGGTAAATCGAGCGTGCTATATTTAGATAAGTAGTATTGCAAAATCGAAAAAGGATTGTTTAAATTTAAATTATGCTTTGCAGTCACATCCACAATTGCCATCATAGCTGAGTTGCTAAGAGCACTGGTTTAATAAGGCATGTAACAACCATCTCTTGATGCTTTATTTAGATGTTAGCATGATATGCATTTTACTGAGTGGAATATGTTGATTAATTTAACGACCGATGTATTTCTGGCAAGAAATGCAATATACATTGGTAGCGGTATCGCTAATGCCCGCAAATATGTGCAGCAGACCCTATATTTGTTTCGCTCTGTAGCATAACCATTGATAGAAGAAAATTGAATTAAATTTTATATTTGTTAATTTAAAGATTAGCGTTGCAAGTTCACAAAGAAGTCAAATAATATGCTTGACTTGAAAATGAACTGCGTATATTGTTACCGTGAACGCAGTAAGGGAGGAGAATTTCGCAATGTAGTGTCGCAAAATCAATGCAGACGGTGGAAATTTATATTGTGCAATGTAGGCCTTGTGCTTGTGCCGCCATAGCTCAGTTGGTTAGAGCACTGGTCTAATAAGCCAGGGGTCGCGAGTTCGAGTCTCGCTGGTGGTAGTTTGTTTTTTATCTTATAAAATATTTTCCTTCTTATCTGAGGACTAATTGTTTTCAATTTTAAATTTGGGCAATGGCAAATTAGTAGAACATTATAATGTCCGGTTTACAGTTCAGCATAACACACATGTATTATGTAGCTATTATTTATTACCCTATATATGTTTATTTTTGCCAAGAAACTCAATGTACGTTGGGATATACATCGCGAAATTGCGAAAAAGTATTCAAATGTACGTCGCATTTTCTCTCTATTTGGGCATAAATATTTATGAGTGGAAATTGAATTTAATCTGACATATTCATATGCATGGAAATTGCGATGCCGGTTTTCAATGATTGCAAATATTCAACTTGATTTATATATTATGCTGTTTTCGTGTCTGTGGGTAAATCGAGCGTGCTATATTTAGATAAGTAGTATTGCAAAATCGAAAAAGGATTGTTTAAATTTAAATTATGCTTTGCAGTCACATCCACAATTGCCATCATAGCTGAGTTGCTAAGAGCACTGGTTTAATAAGGCATGTAACAACCATCTCTTGATGCTTTATTTAGATGTTAGCATGATATGCATTTTACTGAGTGGAATATGTTGATTAATTTAACGACCGATGTATTTCTGGCAAGAAATGCAATATACATTGGTAGCGGTATCGCTAATGCCCGCAAATATGTGCAGCAGACCCTATATTTGTTTCGCTCTGTAGCATAACCATTGATAGAAGAAAATTGAATTAAATTTTATATTTGTTAATTTAAAGATTAGCGTTGCAAGTTCACAAAGAAGTCAAATAATATGCTTGACTTGAAAATGAACTGCGTATATTGTTACCGTGAACGCAGTAAGGGAGGAGAATTTCGCAATGTAGTGTCGCAAAATCAATGCAGACGGTGGAAATTTATATTGTGCAATGTAGGCCTTGTGCTTGTGCCGCCATAGCTCAGTTGGTTAGAGCACTGGTCTAATAAGCCAGGGGTCGCGAGTTCGAGTCTCGCTGGTGGTAGTTTGTTTTTTATCTTATAAAATATTTTCCTTCTTATCTGAGGACTAATTGTTTTCAATTTTAAATTTGGGCAATGGCAAATTAGTAGAACATTATAATGTCCGGTTTACAGTTCAGCATAACACACATGTATTATGTAGCTATTATTTATTACCCTATATATGTTTATTTTTGCCAAGAAACTCAATGTACGTTGGGATATACATCGCGAAATTGCGAAAAAGTATTCAAATGTACGTCGCATTTTCTCTCTATTTGGGCATAAATATTTATGAGTGGAAATTGAATTTAATCTGACATATTCATATGCATGGAAATTGCGATGCCGGTTTTCAATGATTGCAAATATTCAACTTGATTTATATATTATGCTGTTTTCGTGTCTGTGGGTAAATCGAGCGTGCTATATTTAGATAAGTAGTATTGCAAAATCGAAAAAGGATTGTTTAAATTTAAATTATGCTTTGCAGTCACATCCACAATTGCCATCATAGCTGAGTTGCTAAGAGCACTGGTTTAATAAGGCATGTAACAACCATCTCTTGATGCTTTATTTAGATGTTAGCATGATATGCATTTTACTGAGTGGAATATGTTGATTAATTTAACGACCGATGTATTTCTGGCAAGAAATGCAATATACATTGGTAGCGGTATCGCTAATGCCCGCAAATATGTGCAGCAGACCCTATATTTGTTTCGCTCTGTAGCATAACCATTGATAGAAGAAAATTGAATTAAATTTTATATTTGTTAATTTAAAGATTAGCGTTGCAAGTTCACAAAGAAGTCAAATAATATGCTTGACTTGAAAATGAACTGCGTATATTGTTACCGTGAACGCAGTAAGGGAGGAGAATTTCGCAATGTAGTGTCGCAAAATCAATGCAGACGGTGGAAATTTATATTGTGCAATGTAGGCCTTGTGCTTGTGCCGCCATAGCTCAGTTGGTTAGAGCACTGGTCTAATAAGCCAGGGGTCGCGAGTTCGAGTCTCGCTGGTGGTAGTTTGTTTTTTATCTTATAAAATATTTTCCTTCTTATCTGAGGACTAATTGTTTTCAATTTTAAATTTGGGCAATGGCAAATTAGTAGAACATTATAATGTCCGGTTTACAGTTCAGCATAACACACATGTATTATGTAGCTATTATTTATTACCCTATATATGTTTATTTTTGCCAAGAAACTCAATGTACGTTGGGATATACATCGCGAAATTGCGAAAAAGTATTCAAATGTACGTCGCATTTTCTCTCTATTTGGGCATAAATATTTATGAGTGGAAATTGAATTTAATCTGACATATTCATATGCATGGAAATTGCGATGCCGGTTTTCAATGATTGCAAATATTCAACTTGATTTATATATTATGCTGTTTTCGTGTCTGTGGGTAAATCGAGCGTGCTATATTTAGATAAGTAGTATTGCAAAATCGAAAAAGGATTGTTTAAATTTAAATTATGCTTTGCAGTCACATCCACAATTGCCATCATAGCTGAGTTGCTAAGAGCACTGGTTTAATAAGGCATGTAACAACCATCTCTTGATGCTTTATTTAGATGTTAGCATGATATGCATTTTACTGAGTGGAATATGTTGATTAATTTAACGACCGATGTATTTCTGGCAAGAAATGCAATATACATTGGTAGCGGTATCGCTAATGCCCGCAAATATGTGCAGCAGACCCTATATTTGTTTCGCTCTGTAGCATAACCATTGATAGAAGAAAATTGAATTAAATTTTATATTTGTTAATTTAAAGATTAGCGTTGCAAGTTCACAAAGAAGTCAAATAATATGCTTGACTTGAAAATGAACTGCGTATATTGTTACCGTGAACGCAGTAAGGGAGGAGAATTTCGCAATGTAGTGTCGCAAAATCAATGCAGACGGTGGAAATTTATATTGTGCAATGTAGGCCTTGTGCTTGTGCCGCCATAGCTCAGTTGGTTAGAGCACTGGTCTAATAAGCCAGGGGTCGCGAGTTCGAGTCTCGCTGGTGGTAGTTTGTTTTTTATCTTATAAAATATTTTCCTTCTTATCTGAGGACTAATTGTTTTCAATTTTAAATTTGGGCAATGGCAAATTAGTAGAACATTATAATGTCCGGTTTACAGTTCAGCATAACACACATGTATTATGTAGCTATTATTTATTACCCTATATATGTTTATTTTTGCCAAGAAACTCAATGTACGTTGGGATATACATCGCGAAATTGCGAAAAAGTATTCAAATGTACGTCGCATTTTCTCTCTATTTGGGCATAAATATTTATGAGTGGAAATTGAATTTAATCTGACATATTCATATGCATGGAAATTGCGATGCCGGTTTTCAATGATTGCAAATATTCAACTTGATTTATATATTATGCTGTTTTCGTGTCTGTGGGTAAATCGAGCGTGCTATATTTAGATAAGTAGTATTGCAAAATCGAAAAAGGATTGTTTAAATTTAAATTATGCTTTGCAGTCACATCCACAATTGCCATCATAGCTGAGTTGCTAAGAGCACTGGTTTAATAAGGCATGTAACAACCATCTCTTGATGCTTTATTTAGATGTTAGCATGATATGCATTTTACTGAGTGGAATATGTTGATTAATTTAACGACCGATGTATTTCTGGCAAGAAATGCAATATACATTGGTAGCGGTATCGCTAATGCCCGCAAATATGTGCAGCAGACCCTATATTTGTTTCGCTCTGTAGCATAACCATTGATAGAAGAAAATTGAATTAAATTTTATATTTGTTAATTTAAAGATTAGCGTTGCAAGTTCACAAAGAAGTCAAATAATATGCTTGACTTGAAAATGAACTGCGTATATTGTTACCGTGAACGCAGTAAGGGAGGAGAATTTCGCAATGTAGTGTCGCAAAATCAATGCAGACGGTGGAAATTTATATTGTGCAATGTAGGCCTTGTGCTTGTGCCGCCATAGCTCAGTTGGTTAGAGCACTGGTCTAATAAGCCAGGGGTCGCGAGTTCGAGTCTCGCTGGTGGTAGTTTGTTTTTATCTTATAAAATATTTTCCTTCTTATCTGAGGACTAATTGTTTTCAATTTTAAATTTGGGCAATGGCAAATTAGTAGAACATTATAATGTCCGGTTTACAGTTCAGCATAACACACATGTATTATGTAGCTATTATTTATTACCCTATATATGTTTATTTTTGCCAAGAAACTCAATGTACGTTGGGATATACATCGCGAAATTGCGAAAAAGTATTCAAATGTACGTCGCATTTTCTCTCTATTTGGGCATAAATATTTATGAGTGGAAATTGAATTTAATCTGACATATTCATATGCATGGAAATTGCGATGCCGGTTTTCAATGATTGCAAATATTCAACTTGATTTATATATTATGCTGTTTTCGTGTCTGTGGGTAAATCGAGCGTGCTATATTTAGATAAGTAGTATTGCAAAATCGAAAAAGGATTGTTTAAATTTAAATTATGCTTTGCAGTCACATCCACAATTGCCATCATAGCTGAGTTGCTAAGAGCACTGGTTTAATAAGGCATGTAACAACCATCTCTTGATGCTTTATTTAGATGTTAGCATGATATGCATTTTACTGAGTGGAATATGTTGATTAATTTAACGACCGATGTATTTCTGGCAAGAAATGCAATATACATTGGTAGCGGTATCGCTAATGCCCGCAAATATGTGCAGCAGACCCTATATTTGTTTCGCTCTGTAGCATAACCATTGATAGAAGAAAATTGAATTAAATTTTATATTTGTTAATTTAAAGATTAGCGTTGCAAGTTCACAAAGAAGTCAAATAATATGCTTGACTTGAAAATGAACTGCGTATATTGTTACCGTGAACGCAGTAAGGGAGGAGAATTTCGCAATGTAGTGTCGCAAAATCAATGCAGACGGTGGAAATTTATATTGTGCAATGTAGGCCTTGTGCTTGTGCCGCCATAGCTCAGTTGGTTAGAGCACTGGTCTAATAAGCCAGGGGTCGCGAGTTCGAGTCTCGCTGGTGGTAGTTTGTTTTTTATCTTATAAAATATTTTCCTTCTTATCTGAGGACTAATTGTTTTCAATTTTAAATTTGGGCAATGGCAAATTAGTAGAACATTATAATGTCCGGTTTACAGTTCAGCATAACACACATGTATTATGTAGCTATTATTTATTACCCTATATATGTTTATTTTTGCCAAGAAACTCAATGTACGTTGGGATATACATCGCGAAATTGCGAAAAAGTATTCAAATGTACGTCGCATTTTCTCTCTATTTGGGCATAAATATTTATGAGTGGAAATTGAATTTAATCTGACATATTCATATGCATGGAAATTGCGATGCCGGTTTTCAATGATTGCAAATATTCAACTTGATTTATATATTATGCTGTTTTCGTGTCTGTGGGTAAATCGAGCGTGCTATATTTAGATAAGTAGTATTGCAAAATCGAAAAAGGATTGTTTAAATTTAAATTATGCTTTGCAGTCACATCCACAATTGCCATCATAGCTGAGTTGCTAAGAGCACTGGTTTAATAAGGCATGTAACAACCATCTCTTGATGCTTTATTTAGATGTTAGCATGATATGCATTTTACTGAGTGGAATATGTTGATTAATTTAACGACCGATGTATTTCTGGCAAGAAATGCAATATACATTGGTAGCGGTATCGCTAATGCCCGCAAATATGTGCAGCAGACCCTATATTTGTTTCGCTCTGTAGCATAACCATTGATAGAAGAAAATTGAATTAAATTTTATATTTGTTAATTTAAAGATTAGCGTTGCAAGTTCACAAAGAAGTCAAATAATATGCTTGACTTGAAAATGAACTGCGTATATTGTTACCGTGAACGCAGTAAGGGAGGAGAATTTCGCAATGTAGTGTCGCAAAATCAATGCAGACGGTGGAAATTTATATTGTGCAATGTAGGCCTTGTGCTTGTGCCGCCATAGCTCAGTTGGTTAGAGCACTGGTCTAATAAGCCAGGGGTCGCGAGTTCGAGTCTCGCTGGTGGTAGTTTGTTTTTTATCTTATAAAATATTTTCCTTCTTATCTGAGGACTAATTGTTTTCAATTTTAAATTTGGGCAATGGCAAATTAGTAGAACATTATAATGTCCGGTTTACAGTTCAGCATAACACACATGTATTATGTAGCTATTATTTATTACCCTATATATGTTTATTTTTGCCAAGAAACTCAATGTACGTTGGGATATACATCGCGAAATTGCGAAAAAGTATTCAAATGTACGTCGCATTTTCTCTCTATTTGGGCATAAATATTTATGAGTGGAAATTGAATTTAATCTGACATATTCATATGCATGGAAATTGCGATGCCGGTTTTCAATGATTGCAAATATTCAACTTGATTTATATATTATGCTGTTTTCGTGTCTGTGGGTAAATCGAGCGTGCTATATTTAGATAAGTAGTATTGCAAAATCGAAAAAGGATTGTTTAAATTTAAATTATGCTTTGCAGTCACATCCACAATTGCCATCATAGCTGAGTTGCTAAGAGCACTGGTTTAATAAGGCATGTAACAACCATCTCTTGATGCTTTATTTAGATGTTAGCATGATATGCATTTTACTGAGTGGAATATGTTGATTAATTTAACGACCGATGTATTTCTGGCAAGAAATGCAATATACATTGGTAGCGGTATCGCTAATGCCCGCAAATATGTGCAGCAGACCCTATATTTGTTTCGCTCTGTAGCATAACCATTGATAGAAGAAAATTGAATTAAATTTTATATTTGTTAATTTAAAGATTAGCGTTGCAAGTTCACAAAGAAGTCAAATAATATGCTTGACTTGAAAATGAACTGCGTATATTGTTACCGTGAACGCAGTAAGGGAGGAGAATTTCGCAATGTAGTGTCGCAAAATCAATGCAGACGGTGGAAATTTATATTGTGCAATGTAGGCCTTGTGCTTGTGCCGCCATAGCTCAGTTGGTTAGAGCACTGGTCTAATAAGCCAGGGGTCGCGAGTTCGAGTCTCGCTGGTGGTAGTTTGTTTTTTATCTTATAAAATATTTTCCTTCTTATCTGAGGACTAATTGTTTTCAATTTTAAATTTGGGCAATGGCAAATTAGTAGAACATTATAATGTCCGGTTTACAGTTCAGCATAACACACATGTATTATGTAGCTATTATTTATTACCCTATATATGTTTATTTTTGCCAAGAAACTCAATGTACGTTGGGATATACATCGCGAAATTGCGAAAAAGTATTCAAATGTACGTCGCATTTTCTCTCTATTTGGGCATAAATATTTATGAGTGGAAATTGAATTTAATCTGACATATTCATATGCATGGAAATTGCGATGCCGGTTTTCAATGATTGCAAATATTCAACTTGATTTATATATTATGCTGTTTTCGTGTCTGTGGGTAAATCGAGCGTGCTATATTTAGATAAGTAGTATTGCAAAATCGAAAAAGGATTGTTTAAATTTAAATTATGCTTTGCAGTCACATCCACAATTGCCATCATAGCTGAGTTGCTAAGAGCACTGGTTTAATAAGGCATGTAACAACCATCTCTTGATGCTTTATTTAGATGTTAGCATGATATGCATTTTACTGAGTGGAATATGTTGATTAATTTAACGACCGATGTATTTCTGGCAAGAAATGCAATATACATTGGTAGCGGTATCGCTAATGCCCGCAAATATGTGCAGCAGACCCTATATTTGTTTCGCTCTGTAGCATAACCATTGATAGAAGAAAATTGAATTAAATTTTATATTTGTTAATTTAAAGATTAGCGTTGCAAGTTCACAAAGAAGTCAAATAATATGCTTGACTTGAAAATGAACTGCGTATATTGTTACCGTGAACGCAGTAAGGGAGGAGAATTTCGCAATGTAGTGTCGCAAAATCAATGCAGACGGTGGAAATTTATATTGTGCAATGTAGGCCTTGTGCTTGTGCCGCCATAGCTCAGTTGGTTAGAGCACTGGTCTAATAAGCCAGGGGTCGCGAGTTCGAGTCTCGCTGGTGGTAGTTTGTTTTTTATCTTATAAAATATTTTCCTTCTTATCTGAGGACTAATTGTTTTCAATTTTAAATTTGGGCAATGGCAAATTAGTAGAACATTATAATGTCCGGTTTACAGTTCAGCATAACACACATGTATTATGTAGCTATTATTTATTACCCTATATATGTTTATTTTTGCCAAGAAACTCAATGTACGTTGGGATATACATCGCGAAATTGCGAAAAAGTATTCAAATGTACGTCGCATTTTCTCTCTATTTGGGCATAAATATTTATGAGTGGAAATTGAATTTAATCTGACATATTCATATGCATGGAAATTGCGATGCCGGTTTTCAATGATTGCAAATATTCAACTTGATTTATATATTATGCTGTTTTCGTGTCTGTGGGTAAATCGAGCGTGCTATATTTAGATAAGTAGTATTGCAAAATCGAAAAAGGATTGTTTAAATTTAAATTATGCTTTGCAGTCACATCCACAATTGCCATCATAGCTGAGTTGCTAAGAGCACTGGTTTAATAAGGCATGTAACAACCATCTCTTGATGCTTTATTTAGATGTTAGCATGATATGCATTTTACTGAGTGGAATATGTTGATTAATTTAACGACCGATGTATTTCTGGCAAGAAATGCAATATACATTGGTAGCGGTATCGCTAATGCCCGCAAATATGTGCAGCAGACCCTATATTTGTTTCGCTCTGTAGCATAACCATTGATAGAAGAAAATTGAATTAAATTTTATATTTGTTAATTTAAAGATTAGCGTTGCAAGTTCACAAAGAAGTCAAATAATATGCTTGACTTGAAAATGAACTGCGTATATTGTTACCGTGAACGCAGTAAGGGAGGAGAATTTCGCAATGTAGTGTCGCAAAATCAATGCAGACGGTGGAAATTTATATTGTGCAATGTAGGCCTTGTGCTTGTGCCGCCATAGCTCAGTTGGTTAGAGCACTGGTCTAATAAGCCAGGGGTCGCGAGTTCGAGTCTCGCTGGTGGTAGTTTGTTTTTTATCTTATAAAATATTTTCCTTCTTATCTGAGGACTAATTGTTTTCAATTTTAAATTTGGGCAATGGCAAATTAGTAGAACATTATAATGTCCGGTTTACAGTTCAGCATAACACACATGTATTATGTAGCTATTATTTATTACCCTATATATGTTTATTTTTGCCAAGAAACTCAATGTACGTTGGGATATACATCGCGAAATTGCGAAAAAGTATTCAAATGTACGTCGCATTTTCTCTCTATTTGGGCATAAATATTTATGAGTGGAAATTGAATTTAATCTGACATATTCATATGCATGGAAATTGCGATGCCGGTTTTCAATGATTGCAAATATTCAACTTGATTTATATATTATGCTGTTTTCGTGTCTGTGGGTAAATCGAGCGTGCTATATTTAGATAAGTAGTATTGCAAAATCGAAAAAGGATTGTTTAAATTTAAATTATGCTTTGCAGTCACATCCACAATTGCCATCATAGCTGAGTTGCTAAGAGCACTGGTTTAATAAGGCATGTAACAACCATCTCTTGATGCTTTATTTAGATGTTAGCATGATATGCATTTTACTGAGTGGAATATGTTGATTAATTTAACGACCGATGTATTTCTGGCAAGAAATGCAATATACATTGGTAGCGGTATCGCTAATGCCCGCAAATATGTGCAGCAGACCCTATATTTGTTTCGCTCTGTAGCATAACCATTGATAGAAGAAAATTGAATTAAATTTTATATTTGTTAATTTAAAGATTAGCGTTGCAAGTTCACAAAGAAGTCAAATAATATGCTTGACTTGAAAATGAACTGCGTATATTGTTACCGTGAACGCAGTAAGGGAGGAGAATTTCGCAATGTAGTGTCGCAAAATCAATGCAGACGGTGGAAATTTATATTGTGCAATGTAGGCCTTGTGCTTGTGCCGCCATAGCTCAGTTGGTTAGAGCACTGGTCTAATAAGCCAGGGGTCGCGAGTTCGAGTCTCGCTGGTGGTAGTTTGTTTTTTATCTTATAAAATATTTTCCTTCTTATCTGAGGACTAATTGTTTTCAATTTTAAATTTGGGCAATGGCAAATTAGTAGAACATTATAATGTCCGGTTTACAGTTCAGCATAACACACATGTATTATGTAGCTATTATTTATTACCCTATATATGTTTATTTTTGCCAAGAAACTCAATGTACGTTGGGATATACATCGCGAAATTGCGAAAAAGTATTCAAATGTACGTCGCATTTTCTCTCTATTTGGGCATAAATATTTATGAGTGGAAATTGAATTTAATCTGACATATTCATATGCATGGAAATTGCGATGCCGGTTTTCAATGATTGCAAATATTCAACTTGATTTATATATTATGCTGTTTTCGTGTCTGTGGGTAAATCGAGCGTGCTATATTTAGATAAGTAGTATTGCAAAATCGAAAAAGGATTGTTTAAATTTAAATTATGCTTTGCAGTCACATCCACAATTGCCATCATAGCTGAGTTGCTAAGAGCACTGGTTTAATAAGGCATGTAACAACCATCTCTTGATGCTTTATTTAGATGTTAGCATGATATGCATTTTACTGAGTGGAATATGTTGATTAATTTAACGACCGATGTATTTCTGGCAAGAAATGCAATATACATTGGTAGCGGTATCGCTAATGCCCGCAAATATGTGCAGCAGACCCTATATTTGTTTCGCTCTGTAGCATAACCATTGATAGAAGAAAATTGAATTAAATTTTATATTTGTTAATTTAAAGATTAGCGTTGCAAGTTCACAAAGAAGTCAAATAATATGCTTGACTTGAAAATGAACTGCGTATATTGTTACCGTGAACGCAGTAAGGGAGGAGAATTTCGCAATGTAGTGTCGCAAAATCAATGCAGACGGTGGAAATTTATATTGTGCAATGTAGGCCTTGTGCTTGTGCCGCCATAGCTCAGTTGGTTAGAGCACTGGTCTAATAAGCCAGGGGTCGCGAGTTCGAGTCTCGCTGGTGGTAGTTTGTTTTTTATCTTATAAAATATTTTCCTTCTTATCTGAGGACTAATTGTTTTCAATTTTAAATTTGGGCAATGGCAAATTAGTAGAACATTATAATGTCCGGTTTACAGTTCAGCATAACACACATGTATTATGTAGCTATTATTTATTACCCTATATATGTTTATTTTTGCCAAGAAACTCAATGTACGTTGGGATATACATCGCGAAATTGCGAAAAAGTATTCAAATGTACGTCGCATTTTCTCTCTATTTGGGCATAAATATTTATGAGTGGAAATTGAATTTAATCTGACATATTCATATGCATGGAAATTGCGATGCCGGTTTTCAATGATTGCAAATATTCAACTTGATTTATATATTATGCTGTTTTCGTGTCTGTGGGTAAATCGAGCGTGCTATATTTAGATAAGTAGTATTGCAAAATCGAAAAAGGATTGTTTAAATTTAAATTATGCTTT
Source organism: Eudiplozoon nipponicum (assembly GCA_029291075.1). NCBI lineage: Eukaryota > Metazoa > Platyhelminthes > Monogenea > Mazocraeidea > Diplozoidae > Eudiplozoon > Eudiplozoon nipponicum. Next base: position 29,347 of record JAQBSW010002947.1, read on the forward strand.
GCAGTCACATCCACAATTGCCATCATAGCTGAGTTGCTAAGAGCACTGGTTTAATAAGGCATGTAACAACCATCTCTTGATGCTTTATTTAGATGTTAGCATGATATGCATTTTACTGAGTGGAATATGTTGATTAATTTAACGACCGATGTATTTCTGGCAAGAAATGCAATATACATTGGTAGCGGTATCGCTAATGCCCGCAAATATGTGCAGCAGACCCTATATTTGTTTCGCTCTGTAGCATAACCATTGATAGAAGAAAATTGAATTAAATTTTATATTTGTTAATTTAAAGATTAGCGTTGCAAGTTCACAAAGAAGTCAAATAATATGCTTGACTTGAAAATGAACTGCGTATATTGTTACCGTGAACGCAGTAAGGGAGGAGAATTTCGCAATGTAGTGTCGCAAAATCAATGCAGACGGTGGAAATTTATATTGTGCAATGTAGGCCTTGTGCTTGTGCCGCCATAGCTCAGTTGGTTAGAGCACTGGTCTAATAAGCCAGGGGTCGCGAGTTCGAGTCTCGCTGGTGGTAGTTTGTTTTTTATCTTATAAAATATTTTCCTTCTTATCTGAGGACTAATTGTTTTCAATTTTAAATTTGGGCAATGGCAAATTAGTAGAACATTATAATGTCCGGTTTACAGTTCAGCATAACACACATGTATTATGTAGCTATTATTTATTACCCTATATATGTTTATTTTTGCCAAGAAACTCAATGTACGTTGGGATATACATCGCGAAATTGCGAAAAAGTATTCAAATGTACGTCGCATTTTCTCTCTATTTGGGCATAAATATTTATGAGTGGAAATTGAATTTAATCTGACATATTCATATGCATGGAAATTGCGATGCCGGTTTTCAATGATTGCAAATATTCAACTTGATTTATATATTATGCTGTTTTCGTGTCTGTGGGTAAATCGAGCGTGCTATATTTAGATAAGTAGTATTGCAAAATCGAAAAAGGATTGTTTAAATTTAAATTATGCTTTGCAGTCACATCCACAATTGCCATCATAGCTGAGTTGCTAAGAGCACTGGTTTAATAAGGCATGTAACAACCATCTCTTGATGCTTTATTTAGATGTTAGCATGATATGCATTTTACTGAGTGGAATATGTTGATTAATTTAACGACCGATGTATTTCTGGCAAGAAATGCAATATACATTGGTAGCGGTATCGCTAATGCCCGCAAATATGTGCAGCAGACCCTATATTTGTTTCGCTCTGTAGCATAACCATTGATAGAAGAAAATTGAATTAAATTTTATATTTGTTAATTTAAAGATTAGCGTTGCAAGTTCACAAAGAAGTCAAATAATATGCTTGACTTGAAAATGAACTGCGTATATTGTTACCGTGAACGCAGTAAGGGAGGAGAATTTCGCAATGTAGTGTCGCAAAATCAATGCAGACGGTGGAAATTTATATTGTGCAATGTAGGCCTTGTGCTTGTGCCGCCATAGCTCAGTTGGTTAGAGCACTGGTCTAATAAGCCAGGGGTCGCGAGTTCGAGTCTCGCTGGTGGTAGTTTGTTTTTTATCTTATAAAATATTTTCCTTCTTATCTGAGGACTAATTGTTTTCAATTTTAAATTTGGGCAATGGCAAATTAGTAGAACATTATAATGTCCGGTTTACAGTTCAGCATAACACACATGTATTATGTAGCTATTATTTATTACCCTATATATGTTTATTTTTGCCAAGAAACTCAATGTACGTTGGGATATACATCGCGAAATTGCGAAAAAGTATTCAAATGTACGTCGCATTTTCTCTCTATTTGGGCATAAATATTTATGAGTGGAAATTGAATTTAATCTGACATATTCATATGCATGGAAATTGCGATGCCGGTTTTCAATGATTGCAAATATTCAACTTGATTTATATATTATGCTGTTTTCGTGTCTGTGGGTAAATCGAGCGTGCTATATTTAGATAAGTAGTATTGCAAAATCGAAAAAGGATTGTTTAAATTTAAATTATGCTTTGCAGTCACATCCACAATTGCCATCATAGCTGAGTTGCTAAGAGCACTGGTTTAATAAGGCATGTAACAACCATCTCTTGATGCTTTATTTAGATGTTAGCATGATATGCATTTTACTGAGTGGAATATGTTGATTAATTTAACGACCGATGTATTTCTGGCAAGAAATGCAATATACATTGGTAGCGGTATCGCTAATGCCCGCAAATATGTGCAGCAGACCCTATATTTGTTTCGCTCTGTAGCATAACCATTGATAGAAGAAAATTGAATTAAATTTTATATTTGTTAATTTAAAGATTAGCGTTGCAAGTTCACAAAGAAGTCAAATAATATGCTTGACTTGAAAATGAACTGCGTATATTGTTACCGTGAACGCAGTAAGGGAGGAGAATTTCGCAATGTAGTGTCGCAAAATCAATGCAGACGGTGGAAATTTATATTGTGCAATGTAGGCCTTGTGCTTGTGCCGCCATAGCTCAGTTGGTTAGAGCACTGGTCTAATAAGCCAGGGGTCGCGAGTTCGAGTCTCGCTGGTGGTAGTTTGTTTTTTATCTTATAAAATATTTTCCTTCTTATCTGAGGACTAATTGTTTTCAATTTTAAATTTGGGCAATGGCAAATTAGTAGAACATTATAATGTCCGGTTTACAGTTCAGCATAACACACATGTATTATGTAGCTATTATTTATTACCCTATATATGTTTATTTTTGCCAAGAAACTCAATGTACGTTGGGATATACATCGCGAAATTGCGAAAAAGTATTCAAATGTACGTCGCATTTTCTCTCTATTTGGGCATAAATATTTATGAGTGGAAATTGAATTTAATCTGACATATTCATATGCATGGAAATTGCGATGCCGGTTTTCAATGATTGCAAATATTCAACTTGATTTATATATTATGCTGTTTTCGTGTCTGTGGGTAAATCGAGCGTGCTATATTTAGATAAGTAGTATTGCAAAATCGAAAAAGGATTGTTTAAATTTAAATTATGCTTTGCAGTCACATCCACAATTGCCATCATAGCTGAGTTGCTAAGAGCACTGGTTTAATAAGGCATGTAACAACCATCTCTTGATGCTTTATTTAGATGTTAGCATGATATGCATTTTACTGAGTGGAATATGTTGATTAATTTAACGACCGATGTATTTCTGGCAAGAAATGCAATATACATTGGTAGCGGTATCGCTAATGCCCGCAAATATGTGCAGCAGACCCTATATTTGTTTCGCTCTGTAGCATAACCATTGATAGAAGAAAATTGAATTAAATTTTATATTTGTTAATTTAAAGATTAGCGTTGCAAGTTCACAAAGAAGTCAAATAATATGCTTGACTTGAAAATGAACTGCTTATATTGTTACCGTGAACGCAATAAGGGAGGAGAATTTCGCAATGTAATGTCGCAAAATCAATGCAAACGGTGGAAATTTATATTGTGCAATGTATGCCTTGTGCTCGTGCCGCCATAGTTCAGTTGGTTAGAGCACTGGTCTAATAAGCCAGGGGTCGCGAGTTCGAGTCTCGCTGGTGGTAGCTTGTTCTTTATCTTATAAAATATTTTCCTTCTTATCTGAGGAGTAATTGATTTCAATTTTAAATTTGGGCAATGGCAAATTAGTAGAACATTATAATGGCCGGTTTAAAGTTCAGCATAACATACATGTATTATGTAGCTATTATTTATTACCCTATATATGTTCATTTTTGCCAAGAAACTCAATGTACGTTGGGATATACATCGCGAAATTGCGAAAAAGTATTCAAATGTACGTCGCATTTTCTCTCTATTTGGGCATAAATATTTTTGAGTGGAAATTGAATATAATCTGACATATTCATATGCATGGAAATTGCGATGCCGGTTTTCAATGATTGCAACTATTCAACTTGATTTATATATTATGCTGTTTTCGTGTCTGTGGGTAAATCGAGCGTGCTATATTTAGATAAGTAGTATTGCAAAATCGAAAAAGGATTGTTTAAATTTAAATTATGCTTTGCAGTCACATCCACAATTGCCATCATAGCTGAGTTGCTAAGAGCACTGGTTTAATAAGGCATGTAACAACCATCTCTTGATGCTTTATTTAGATGTTAGCATGATATGCATTTTACTGAGTGGAATATGTTGATTAATTTAACGACCGATGTATTTCTGGCAAGAAATGCAATATACATTGGTAGCGGTATCGCTAATGCCCGCAAATATGTGCAGCAGACCCTATATTTGTTTCGCTCTGTAGCATAACCATTGATAGAAGAAAATTGAATTAAATTTTATATTTGTTAATTTAAAGATTAGCGTTGCAAGTTCACAAAGAAGTCAAATAATATGCTTGACTTGAAAATGAACTGCGTATATTGTTACCGTGAACGCAGTAAGGGAGGAGAATTTCGCAATGTAGTGTCGCAAAATCAATGCAGACGGTGGAAATTTATATTGTGCAATGTAGGCCTTGTGCTTGTGCCGCCATAGCTCAGTTGGTTAGAGCACTGGTCTAATAAGCCAGGGGTCGCGAGTTCGAGTCTCGCTGGTGGTAGTTTGTTTTTTATCTTATAAAATATTTTCCTTCTTATCTGAGGACTAATTGTTTTCAATTTTAAATTTGGGCAATGGCAAATTAGTAGAACATTATAATGTCCGGTTTACAGTTCAGCATAACACACATGTATTATGTAGCTATTATTTATTACCCTATATATGTTTATTTTTGCCAAGAAACTCAATGTACGTTGGGATATACATCGCGAAATTGCGAAAAAGTATTCAAATGTACGTCGCATTTTCTCTCTATTTGGGCATAAATATTTATGAGTGGAAATTGAATTTAATCTGACATATTCATATGCATGGAAATTGCGATGCCGGTTTTCAATGATTGCAAATATTCAACTTGATTTATATATTATGCTGTTTTCGTGTCTGTGGGTAAATCGAGCGTGCTATATTTAGATAAGTAGTATTGCAAAATCGAAAAAGAATTGTTTAAATTTAAATTATGCTAGGCAGTCACATCCACAATTGCCATCATAGCTGAGTTGCTAAGAGCACTGGTTTAATAAGGCATGTAACAACCATCTCTTGATGCTTTATTTAGATGTTAGCATGATATGCATTTTACTGAGTGGAATATGTTGATTAATTTAACGACCGATGTATTTCTGGCAAGAAATGCAATATATATTGGTAGCGGTATCGCTAATGCCCGCAAATATGTGCAGCAGACCCTATATTTGTTTCGCTCTGTAGCATAACCATTGATAGAAGAAAATTGAATTAAATTTTATATTTGTTAATTTAAGGATTAGCGTTGCAAGTTCACAAAGAAGTCAAATAATATGCTTGACTTGAAAATGAACTGCGTATATTGTTACCGCGAACGCAGTAAGGGAGGAGAATTTCGCAATGTAGTGTCGCAAAATCAATGCAAACGGTGGAAATTTATATTGTGCAATGTAGGCCATGTGCTTGTGCCGCCATTGTTCAGTTGGTTAGAGCACTGGTCTAATAAGCCAGGGGTCGCGAGTTCGAGTCTCGCTGGTGGTAGCTTGTTCTTTATCTTATAAAATATTTTCCATCTTATCTGAGAAGTAATTGATTTCAATTTTAAATTTCGGCAATGGCAAATTAGTAGAACATTATAATGTCCGGTTTAAAGTTCAGCATAACACACATGTATTATGTAGCTATTATTTATTACCCTATATATGTTTATTTTTGCCAAGAAACTCAATGTACGTTGGGATATACATCGCGAAATTGCGAAAAAGTATTCAAATGTACGTCGCATTTTCTCTCTATTTGGGCATAAATATTTATGAGTGGAAATTGAATTTAATCTGACATATTCATATGCATGGAAATTGCGATGCCGGTTTTCAATGATTGCAAATATTCAACTTGATTTATATATTATGCTGTTTTCGTGTCTGTGGGTAAATCGAGCGTGCTATATTTAGATAAGTAGTATTGCAAAATCGAAAAAGGATTGTTTAAATTTAAATTATGCTTTGCAGTCACATCCACAATTGCCATCATAGCTGAGTTGCTAAGAGCACTGGTTTAATAAGGCATGTAACAACCATCTCTTGATGCTTTATTTAGATGTTAGCATGATATGCATTTTACTGAGTGGAATATGTTGATTAATTTAACGACCGATGTATTTCTGGCAAGAAATGCAATATACATTGGTAGCGGTATCGCTAATGCCCGCAAATATGTGCAGCAGACCCTATATTTGTTTCGCTCTGTAGCAGAACCATTGATAGAAGAAAATTGAATTAAATTTTATATTTGTTAATTTAAAGATTAGCGTTGCAAGTTCACAAAGAAGTCAAATAATATGCTTGACTTGAAAATGAACTGCGTATATTGTTACCGTGAACGCAGTAAGGGAGGAGAATTTCGCAATGTAGTGTCGCAAAATCAATGCAGACGGTGGAAATTTATATTGTGCAATGTAGGCCTTGTGCTTGTGCCGCCATAGCTCAGTTGGTTAGAGCACTGGTCTAATAAGCCAGGGGTCGCGAGTTCGAGTCTCGCTGGTGGTAGTTTGTTTTTTATCTTATAAAATATTTTCCTTCTTATCTGAGGACCAATTCATTTCAATTTTAAATTTGGGCAATGGCAAATTAGTAGAACATTATAATGTCCGGTTTACAGTTCAGCATAACACACATGTATTATGTAGCTATTATTTATTACCCTATATATGTTTATTTTTGCCAAGAAACTCAATGTACGTTGGGATATACATCGCGAAATTGCGAAAAAGTATTCAAATGTACGTCGCATTTTCTCTCTATTTGGGCATAAATATTTATGAGTGGAAATTGAATTTAATCTGACATATTCATATGCATGGAAATTGCGATGCCGGTTTTCAATGATTGCAAATATTCAACTTGATTTATATATTATGCTGTTTTCGTGTCTGTGGGTAAATCGAGCGTGCTATATTTAGATAAGTAGTATTGCAAAATCGAAAAAGGATTGTTTAAATTTAAATTATGCTTTGCAGTCACATCCACAATTGCCATCATAGCTGAGTTGCTAAGAGCACTGGTTTAATAAGGCATGTAACAACCATCTCTTGATGCTTTATTTAGATGTTAGCATGATATGCATTTTACTGAGTGGAATATGTTGATTAATTTAACGACCGATGTATTTCTGGCAAGAAATGCAATATACATTGGTAGCGGTATCGCTAATGTCCGCAAATATGTGCAGCAGACCCTATATTTGTTTCGCTCTGTAGCATAACCATTGATAGAAGAAAATTGAATTAAATTTTATATTTGTTAATTTAAAGATTAGCGTTGCAAGTTCACAAAGAAGTCAAATAATATGCTTGACTTGAAAATGAACTGCGTATATTGTTACCGTGAACGCAGTAAGGGAGGAGAATTTCGCAATGTAGTGTCGCAAAATCAATGCAGACGGTGGAAATTTATATTGTGCAATGTAGGCCTTGTGCTTGTGCCGCCATAGCTCAGTTGGTTAGAGCACTGGTCTAATGCCAGTTTTCAGTGAGTTCGAGTCTCGCTTTGGCGGTAGCTTGTTCTTTTAATATCTTTGGCAAAATATTTTTCCATCTATCTGAGTAGTGAATATTCTACTTAAATTTGGGCAATGGCAAATTAGTAGAACATTATAATGTCCGGTTTAAAGTTCAGCATAACACACATGTATTATGTAGCTATTATTTATTACCCTATATATGTTTATTTTTGCCAAGAAACTCAATATACGTTGGGATATACATCGCGAAATTGCGAAAAAGTATTCAAATGTACGTCGCATTTTCTCTCTATTTGGGCATAAATATTTATGAGTGGAAATTGAATTTAATCTGACATATTCATATGCATGGAAATTGCGATGCCGGTTTTCAATGATTGCAAATATTCAACTTGATTTATATATTATGCTGTTTTCGTGTCTGTGGGTAAATCGAGTGTAAAGCTATATTTAGATAAGTAGTATTGCAAAATCGGAAAAAGAATTGTTTAAATTTAAATTATGTTTTGCAGTCACATCCACAATTGCCATCATAGCTGAGTTGCTAAAAGCACTGGTTTAATAAGGCGTAACAACCATCTCTTGATGCTTATTTAGATGCCGTTAGCATGATATGCATTTTACTGAGGGAATAGTGTTGATAATTAAACGACCGATGTATTCTGGCAGCAATTCAATATACGATGGTAGCTGTATCAAGCAAGCCGCAAATATGCAGCAGACCCTATATTTGCTTTCGCTCTGTAGCATAACCATTGATAGAAGAAAATTGAATTAAATTTTATATTTGTTAATTTAAAGATTAGCGTTGCAAGTTCACAAAGAAGTCAAATAATATGCTTGATTTGAAAATGAACTGCGTATATTGTTACCGTGAACGCAGTAAGGGAGGAGAATTTCGCAATGTAGTGTCGCAAAATCAATGCAGACGGTGGAAATTTATATTGTGCAATGTAGGCCTTGTGCTTGTGCCGCCATAGCTCAGTTGGTTAGAGCACTGGTCTAATAAGCCAGGGGTCGCGAGTTCGAGTCTCGCTGGTGGTAGTTTGTTTTTTATCTTATAAAATATTTTCCTTCTTATCTGAGGACTAATTGTTTTCAATTTTAAATTTGGGCAATGGCAAATTAGTAGAACATTATAATGTCCGGTTTACAGTTCAGCATAACACACATGTATTATGTAGCTATTATTTATTACCCTATATATGTTTATTTTTGCCAAGAAACTCAATGTACGTTGGGATATACATCGCGAAATTGCGAAAAAGTATTCAAATGTACGTCGCATTTTCTCTCTATTTGGGCATAAATATTTATGAGTGGAAATTGAATTTAATCTGACATATTCATATGCATGGAAATTGCGATGCCGGTTTTCAATGATTGCAAATATTCAACTTGATTTATATATTATGCTGTTTTCGTGTCTCTTGGCAAATCCTGAAAGCGGTATTTAGATAAGTAGTATTAAAAATCGAAAAGAATTGTTTAAATTATGCTGGCAGTCCATCCACACCGCTAATGGCAAGTAGCTGAGCGTTGGAGCACTGGTTTAATAAGGCATGTAAATGTTCATCTCTCTTGATGCTTTATTTAGATGTTAGCATGATATGCATTTTACTGAGTGGAATATGTTGATTAATTTAACGACCGATGTATTTCTGGCAAGAAATTCAATATACATTGGTTGCGGTATCGCTAATGCCGGCAAATATGTTCAGCAGGCCCTATATTTGTTGCGCTCTGTAGCATAACCATTGACGGAAGAAAAATGAATTAAATTTTTTTTTGTTAATTTAAAGTTTAGCGTTGCAAGTTCACAAAGAAGTCAAATAATATGCTTGACTTGAAAATGAACTGCGTATATTGTTACCGTGAACGCAGTAAGGGAGGAGAATTTTGCAATGTAGTGTCGTAAAATCAATGCAGACGGTGGAAATTTATATTGTGCAATGTAGGCCTTGTGCTTGTGCCGCCATAGCTTGTTGGTTTGAGCAGTGGTCTAATCAGCCAGGGGTCGCGAGTTCGAATCTCACTGGTTGTACTTTATTTCTTATCTTATAAAATATTTTCCTTCTTATCTGAGGACTAATTGTTAAAAATTTTAAATTTGGGCAATGGCAAATTAGTAGAACATTTTTATGTCCGATTCTTGCCAAAAGTAAACATATTTACGGTAACAAATAATAGCTACCTATTACATATGTGTTATGCTGAACTGTAAACCGGACATAAAAATGTTCTACTAATTTGTCATTACCAAATATTAAAATTGAAAACAATTAGTCCTCAGATAAGTAGGAAAATATTTTATAAAATAAGAATCAAACTACCACCAGCGAGATTTGATCTCGCTACCCCTGTCTTATTAGACAATTGCTATATCCAACTGAGCTATGGCGGCACAACAACAAAGCCTACATTGCACAATATAAATTTCCAACTTCTGCATTGATTTTGCGACACTACATTGCGAAATTCTCGTCCCTTACTGCGTTCATGGTAACAATATACAGAGTTCATTTTAAAGTCAAGCATGTTATTTGATTTCTTTGTGAACTTGTAACGCTAATCTTTAAATTAACAAATATAAAATTTAATTCAATTTTCTTCTATCAATGGTTATGCTAAAGAGCGAAATAAATATAGGGTCTGCTGCACAATTTTGCGGGAATAAGCGATTCCGCTACCAATGTATACTGCATTTCTTGTTAGAAATATAGCGGTCGTTAAATTAATCAACATTTTCCACTCAGTAAAATGGATATCGTCCTACCATCTTAATTACGTACCATCTTAAATTACTAAATCATTTAAAATGGAAAATATGTCGAGCACCCTTATTCGAGGCTCGAACTCATCAAGAATGCACATTTTTATACAATTGCTCTTAGCAACACACCTATGATGGCAATTTTGTATGTCACTGCAAAGCATAAGTTAAATTTCAATAATTCTTTTTCGACTTTGCAATACTACCTATCCATATATAGCACGCCCCATTTACTCACAGTCACGAAAACAACAAATATCTAAACCAACCAGAATATTTGCAAACATTGAAAACCGGCATCGCAATTTCCATGCATATGAATAAGTCAAATTAAATTCAATTTCCACCCATAAATGTTTATGCCAAAATAGAGAGAAAATGCGACGTACATTTGAATACTTTTTCGCAATTTCGCGATGTATATCCCAATTTACATTGATTTTCTTGCCAAAAGTAAACATATTTACGGTAACAAATAATAGCTACATAATACATATGTGTTATGCTGAACTGTAAACCAGACATTAAAATGTTCTACTAATTTGTCATTACCCAATTTTAAAATTGAAAACAATTAGTCCTCAGATAAGAAGGAAAATATTTTATAAAATAAAAGACAAACTACCACCAGCGAGATTCAAACTCGCTACCCCTGGCTTATTAGACCAATGCTCTTACCAACTGAGTTTTGACGACACAACCACAAGGCCTACATTGCACAATATAAATTTCCACCCTGTGCATTGATTTTGCGACACTACATTGCGAAATTCTCGTCCCTTACTGCGTTCACGGTAACAATATACGCAGTTCATTTTAAAGTCAAGCATATTATTTGATTTCTTTGTGAACTTGCAACGCCAATCTTTAAATTAACAAATATAATATTTAATTCAATTTTCTTCCATCAATGGTTATGCTACAGAGCGAAACAATTATAGGGTCTGCTGCACATATTTGCGGGCATTAGCGATACCGCTACCAATGTATATTGCATTTCTTGCCAGAAATACATCGGTCGTTAAATTAATCAACATATTCCACTCAGTAAAATGCATATCATGCTAACATCTAAATAAAGCATCAAGAGATGGTTGTTACATGCCATTTCCCAATTTCAACATCCTAATATAGAAATAGAAAAATTACTAAATCATTTAAAATGGAAAATATAACGAGCATCCTTCTTGGAGCCTCGAACTCCTCAAGAATGCTTTATTAAACAAGTTCTCTATGATGGCAATTGTGGATGTCACTGCAAAGCATAATTTAAATTTAAACAAATCTTTTTCGATTTTGCAATACTACTTATCTAAATATAGCACGCTCGATTTACTCACAGACACGAAAACAGCTAAATATATAAATCAAGCAGAATATTTGCAATCATTGAAAACCGGCATCGCAATTTCCATGCATATGAATATGTCAGATTAAATTCAATTTCCACCCATAAATGTTTATGCCCAAATAGAGAGAAAATGCGACGTACATTTGAATACTTCATCGCAATTTCGCGATCTATATCCCAATAAACATTGATTTTCTAGCCAAAAATAAACAAATTTAGGGTAATAAATAATAGCTACATAATACATGTGTGTTATGCTGAACTGTAAACCGGACATTATAATGTTCTACTAATTTGCCATTGCCCAAATTTAAAATTGAAAACAATTAGTCCTCAGATAAGAAGGAAAATATTTTATAAAATAAAAAACAAACTACAACCAGCGAGACTCGCACTCGCGACCCCTGGCTTATTAGACCAGTGCTCTAACCAACTGAGCTATGGCGGCACAAGCACAAGGCCTACATTGCACAATATAAATTTCCACCGTCTGCATTGATTTTGCGACACTACATTGCGAAATTCTCCTCCCTTACTGCGTTCACGGTAACAATATACGCAGTTCATTTTCAAGTCAAGCATATTATTTGACTTCTTTGTGAACTTGCAACGCTAATCTTTAAATTAACAAATATAATAATCAATTCAGTTTTCTTCCATCAATGGTTATGCTACAAAGCGAAATAAATATAGGGTCCGCTGCACATATTTGCGGGAATTAGCGATACCGCTACCAATGTATACTGCATTTCTTGCCAGAAATACATCGCTCGTTAAATTAATCAACATTTTCCACTCAGTAAAATGCATATCATGCTAACATCTAAATAAAGCATCAAGAGATGGTTGTTACATGCCATTTCCCAATTTCAAAATACTAACATAAAAATTAAAAAAATAAAAAATCATTTAAAATGGAAAATATGTCGAGCACCCTTCTTCGAGGCTTAAACTCATCAAGAAAGCCTAATTAAACCAGTGCTGTAAGCAAATCAGCTATGGTGGCTATTGTGGATGTGACTGCAAAGCATAATTTAAATTTAAACAATCCTTTTTCGATTTTGCAATACTACTTATCTAAATATAGCACGCTCGATTTACCCACAGACACGAAAACAGCATAATATATAAATCAAGTTGAATATTTGCAATCATTGAAAACCGGCATCGCAATTTCCATGCATATGAATATGTCAGATTAAATTCAATTTCCACTCATAAATATTTATGCCCAAATAGAGAGAAAATGCGACGTACATTTGAATACTTCTTCGCAATTTCGCGATGTATATCCCAACGTACATTGAGTTTCTTGGCAAAAATAAACATATATAGGGTAATAAATAATAGCTACATAATACATGTGTGTTATGCTGAACTGTAAACCGGACATTATAATGTTCTACTAATTTGCCATTGCCCAAATTTAAAATTGAAAACAATTAGTCCTCAGATAAGAAGGAAAATATTTTATAAGATAAAAATCAAACTACCACCAGCGAGACTCGAACTCGCGACCCCTGGCTTATTAGACCAGTGCTCTAACCAACTGAGCTATGGCGGCACAAGCACAAGGCCTACATTGCACAATATAAATTTCCACCGTCTGCATTGATTTTGCGACACTACATTGCGAAATTCTCCTCCCTTACTGCGTTCACGGTAACAATATACGCAGTTCGATTTTCAAGTCAAGCATATTATTTGACTTCTTTGTGAACTTGCAACGCTAATCTTTAAATTAACAAATATAAAATTTAATTCAATTTTCTTCTATCAATGGTTATGCTACAGAGCGAAACAAATATAGGGTCTGCTGCACATATTTCGCGGGCATTAGCGATACCGCTACCAATGTATACTGCATTTCTTGCCAGAAATACATCGCTCGTTAAATTAATCAACATATTCCACCTGGCACGTCACCAGAATGCATCAGGTGGGCATGCCTCCCAGACATCTAACATAACAGCATCAAGAGATGGTTGGAAATGCCATGGCCCCTTATTAGGGCCGAACCAGTGCCTCTTACGCCAACTCCACGCCTATGATGGCAATTGTGCATGTGACTGTAAAGCATAAGTTAAATTTAAACAATACTTTTTCGATTTTGCAATACTACTTATCCAAATATAACACGCTCCATTTACTCACAGTCACGAAAACAGCAAATATCTAAACCAAGCAGAATATTTGCAATCATTGAAAACCGGCATCGCAATTTCCATGCATATGAATATGTCAGATTAAATTCAATTTCCACCCATAAAAGTTTATGCCCAAATAGAGAGAAAATGCGACGTACATTTGAATACTTTTTCGCAATTTCGCGATGTATATCCCAACGTACATTGAGTTTCTTGGCAAAAATAAACATATATAGGGTAATAAATAATAGCTACATAATACATGTGTGTTATGCTGAACTGTAAACCGGACATTATAATGTTCTACTAATTTGCCATTGCCCAAATTTAAAATTGAAAACAATTAGTCCTCAGATAAGAAGGAAAATATTTTATAAGATAAAAAACAAACTACCACCAGCGAGACTCGAACTCGCGACCCCTGGCTTATTAGACCAGTGCTCTAACCAACTGAGCTATGGCGGCACAAGCACAAGGCCTACATTGCACAATATAAATTTCCACCGTCTGCATTGATTTTGCGACACTACATTGCGAAATTCTCCTCCCTTACTGCGTTCACGGTAACAATATACGCAGTTCATTTTCAAGTCAAGCATATTATTTGACTTCTTTGTGAACTTGCAACGCTAATCTTTAAATTAACAAATATAAAATTTAATTCAATTTTCTTCTATCAATGGTTATGCTACAGAGCGAAACAAATATAGGGTCTGCTGCACATATTTGCGGGCATTAGCGATACCGCTACCAATGTATATTGCATTTCTTGCCAGAAATACATCGGTCGTTAAATTAATCAACATATTCCACTCAGTAAAATGCATATCATGCTAACATCTAAATAAAGCATCAAGAGATGGTTGTTACATGCCTTATTAAACCAGTGCTCTTAGCAACTCAGCTATGATGGCAATTGTGGATGTGACTGCAAAGCATAATTTAAATTTAAACAATCCTTTTTCGATTTTGCAATACTACTTATCTAAATATAGCACGCTCGATTTACCCACAGACACGAAAACAGCATAATATATAAATCAAGTTGAATATTTGCAATCATTGAAAACCGGCATCGCAATTTCCATGCATATGAATATGTCAGATTAAATTCAATTTCCACTCATAAATATTTATGCCCAAATAGAGAGAAAATGCGACGTACATTTGAATACTTTTTCGCAATTTCGCGATGTATATCCCAACGTACATTGAGTTTCTTGGCAAAAATAAACATATATAGGGTAATAAATAATAGCTACATAATACATGTGTGTTATGCTGAACTGTAAACCGGACATTATAATGTTCTACTAATTTGCCATTGCCCAAATTTAAAATTGAAAACAATTAGTCCTCAGATAAGAAGGAAAATATTTTATAAGATAAAAAACAAACTACCACCAGCGAGACTCGAACTCGCGACCCCTGGCTTATTAGACCAGTGCTCTAACCAACTGAGCTATGGCGGCACAAGCACAAGGCCTACATTGCACAATATAAATTTCCACCGTCTGCATTGATTTTGCGACACTACATTGCGAAATTCTCCTCCCTTACTGCGTTCACGGTAACAATATACGCAGTTCATTTTCAAGTCAAGCATATTATTTGACTTCTTTGTGAACTTGCAACGCTAATCTTTAAATTAACAAATATAAAATTTAATTCAATTTTCTTCTATCAATGGTTATGCTACAGAGCGAAACAAATATAGGGTCTGCTGCACATATTTGCGGGCATTAGCGATACCGCTACCAATGTATATTGCATTTCTTGCCAGAAATACATCGGTCGTTAAATTAATCAACATATTCCACTCAGTAAAATGCATATCATGCTAACATCTAAATAAAGCATCAAGAGATGGTTGTTACATGCCTTATTAAACCAGTGCTCTTAGCAACTCAGCTATGATGGCAATTGTGGATGTGACTGCAAAGCATAATTTAAATTTAAACAATCCTTTTTCGATTTTGCAATACTACTTATCTAAATATAGCACGCTCGATTTACCCACAGACACGAAAACAGCATAATATATAAATCAAGTTGAATATTTGCAATCATTGAAAACCGGCATCGCAATTTCCATGCATATGAATATGTCAGATTAAATTCAATTTCCACTCATAAATATTTATGCCCAAATAGAGAGAAAATGCGACGTACATTTGAATACTTTTTCGCAATTTCGCGATGTATATCCCAACGTACATTGAGTTTCTTGGCAAAAATAAACATATATAGGGTAATAAATAATAGCTACATAATACATGTGTGTTATGCTGAACTGTAAACCGGACATTATAATGTTCTACTAATTTGCCATTGCCCAAATTTAAAATTGAAAACAATTAGTCCTCAGATAAGAAGGAAAATATTTTATAAGATAAAAAACAAACTACCACCAGCGAGACTCGAACTCGCGACCCCTGGCTTATTAGACCAGTGCTCTAACCAACTGAGCTATGGCGGCACAAGCACAAGGCCTACATTGCACAATATAAATTTCCACCGTCTGCATTGATTTTGCGACACTACATTGCGAAATTCTCCTCCCTTACTGCGTTCACGGTAACAATATACGCAGTTCATTTTCAAGTCAAGCATATTATTTGACTTCTTTGTGAACTTGCAACGCTAATCTTTAAATTAACAAATATAAAATTTAATTCAATTTTCTTCTATCAATGGTTATGCTACAGAGCGAAACAAATATAGGGTCTGCTGCACATATTTGCGGGCATTAGCGATACCGCTACCAATGTATATTGCATTTCTTGCCAGAAATACATCGGTCGTTAAATTAATCAACATATTCCACTCAGTAAAATGCATATCATGCTAACATCTAAATAAAGCATCAAGAGATGGTTGTTACATGCCTTATTAAACCAGTGCTCTTAGCAACTCAGCTATGATGGCAATTGTGGATGTGACTGCAAAGCATAATTTAAATTTAAACAATCCTTTTTCGATTTTGCAATACTACTTATCTAAATATAGCACGCTCGATTTACCCACAGACACGAAAACAGCATAATATATAAATCAAGTTGAATATTTGCAATCATTGAAAACCGGCATCGCAATTTCCATGCATATGAATATGTCAGATTAAATTCAATTTCCACTCATAAATATTTATGCCCAAATAGAGAGAAAATGCGACGTACATTTGAATACTTTTTCGCAATTTCGCGATGTATATCCCAACGTACATTGAGTTTCTTGGCAAAAATAAACATATATAGGGTAATAAATAATAGCTACATAATACATGTGTGTTATGCTGAACTGTAAACCGGACATTATAATGTTCTACTAATTTGCCATTGCCCAAATTTAAAATTGAAAACAATTAGTCCTCAGATAAGAAGGAAAATATTTTATAAGATAAAAACAAACTACCACCAGCGAGACTCGAACTCGCGACCCCTGGCTTATTAGACCAGTGCTCTAACCAACTGAGCTATGGCGGCACAAGCACAAGGCCTACATTGCACAATATAAATTTCCACCGTCTGCATTGATTTTGCGACACTACATTGCGAAATTCTCCTCCCTTACTGCGTTCACGGTAACAATATACGCAGTTCATTTTCAAGTCAAGCATATTATTTGACTTCTTTGTGAACTTGCAACGCTAATCTTTAAATTAACAAATATAAAATTTAATTCAATTTTCTTCTATCAATGGTTATGCTACAGAGCGAAACAAATATAGGGTCTGCTGCACATATTTGCGGGCATTAGCGATACCGCTACCAATGTATATTGCATTTCTTGCCAGAAATACATCGGTCGTTAAATTAATCAACATATTCCACTCAGTAAAATGCATATCATGCTAACATCTAAATAAAGCATCAAGAGATGGTTGTTACATGCCTTATTAAACCAGTGCTCTTAGCAACTCAGCTATGATGGCAATTGTGGATGTGACTGCAAAGCATAATTTAAATTTAAACAATCCTTTTTCGATTTTGCAATACTACTTATCTAAATATAGCACGCTCGATTTACCCACAGACACGAAAACAGCATAATATATAAATCAAGTTGAATATTTGCAATCATTGAAAACCGGCATCGCAATTTCCATGCATATGAATATGTCAGATTAAATTCAATTTCCACTCATAAATATTTATGCCCAAATAGAGAGAAAATGCGACGTACATTTGAATACTTTTTCGCAATTTCGCGATGTATATCCCAACGTACATTGAGTTTCTTGGCAAAAATAAACATATATAGGGTAATAAATAATAGCTACATAATACATGTGTGTTATGCTGAACTGTAAACCGGACATTATAATGTTCTACTAATTTGCCATTGCCCAAATTTAAAATTGAAAACAATTAGTCCTCAGATAAGAAGGAAAATATTTTATAAGATAAAAAACAAACTACCACCAGCGAGACTCGAACTCGCGACCCCTGGCTTATTAGACCAGTGCTCTAACCAACTGAGCTATGGCGGCACAAGCACAAGGCCTACATTGCACAATATAAATTTCCACCGTCTGCATTGATTTTGCGACACTACATTGCGAAATTCTCCTCCCTTACTGCGTTCACGGTAACAATATACGCAGTTCATTTTCAAGTCAAGCATATTATTTGACTTCTTTGTGAACTTGCAACGCTAATCTTTAAATTAACAAATATAAAATTTAATTCAATTTTCTTCTATCAATGGTTATGCTACAGAGCGAAACAAATATAGGGTCTGCTGCACATATTTGCGGGCATTAGCGATACCGCTACCAATGTATATTGCATTTCTTGCCAGAAATACATCGGTCGTTAAATTAATCAACATATTCCACTCAGTAAAATGCATATCATGCTAACATCTAAATAAAGCATCAAGAGATGGTTGTTACATGCCTTATTAAACCAGTGCTCTTAGCAACTCAGCTATGATGGCAATTGTGGATGTGACTGCAAAGCATAATTTAAATTTAAACAATCCTTTTTCGATTTTGCAATACTACTTATCTAAATATAGCACGCTCGATTTACCCACAGACACGAAAACAGCATAATATATAAATCAAGTTGAATATTTGCAATCATTGAAAACCGGCATCGCAATTTCCATGCATATGAATATGTCAGATTAAATTCAATTTCCACTCATAAATATTTATGCCCAAATAGAGAGAAAATGCGACGTACATTTGAATACTTTTTCGCAATTTCGCGATGTATATCCCAACGTACATTGAGTTTCTTGGCAAAAATAAACATATATAGGGTAATAAATAATAGCTACATAATACATGTGTGTTATGCTGAACTGTAAACCGGACATTATAATGTTCTACTAATTTGCCATTGCCCAAATTTAAAATTGAAAACAATTAGTCCTCAGATAAGAAGGAAAATATTTTATAAGATAAAAAACAAACTACCACCAGCGAGACTCGAACTCGCGACCCCTGGCTTATTAGACCAGTGCTCTAACCAACTGAGCTATGGCGGCACAAGCACAAGGCCTACATTGCACAATATAAATTTCCACCGTCTGCATTGATTTTGCGACACTACATTGCGAAATTCTCCTCCCTTACTGCGTTCACGGTAACAATATACGCAGTTCATTTTCAAGTCAAGCATATTATTTGACTTCTTTGTGAACTTGCAACGCTAATCTTTAAATTAACAAATATAAAATTTAATTCAATTTTCTTCTATCAATGGTTATGCTACAGAGCGAAACAAATATAGGGTCTGCTGCACATATTTGCGGGCATTAGCGATACCGCTACCAATGTATATTGCATTTCTTGCCAGAAATACATCGGTCGTTAAATTAATCAACATATTCCACTCAGTAAAATGCATATCATGCTAACATCTAAATAAAGCATCAAGAGATGGTTGTTACATGCCTTATTAAACCAGTGCTCTTAGCAACTCAGCTATGATGGCAATTGTGGATGTGACTGCAAAGCATAATTTAAATTTAAACAATCCTTTTTCGATTTTGCAATACTACTTATCTAAATATAGCACGCTCGATTTACCCACAGACACGAAAACAGCATAATATATAAATCAAGTTGAATATTTGCAATCATTGAAAACCGGCATCGCAATTTCCATGCATATGAATATGTCAGATTAAATTCAATTTCCACTCATAAATATTTATGCCCAAATAGAGAGAAAATGCGACGTACATTTGAATACTTTTTCGCAATTTCGCGATGTATATCCCAACGTACATTGAGTTTCTTGGCAAAAATAAACATATATAGGGTAATAAATAATAGCTACATAATACATGTGTGTTATGCTGAACTGTAAACCGGACATTATAATGTTCTACTAATTTGCCATTGCCCAAATTTAAAATTGAAAACAATTAGTCCTCAGATAAGAAGGAAAATATTTTATAAGATAAAAACAAACTACCACCAGCGAGACTCGAACTCGCGACCCCTGGCTTATTAGACCAGTGCTCTAACCAACTGAGCTATGGCGGCACAAGCACAAGGCCTACATTGCACAATATAAATTTCCACCGTCTGCATTGATTTTGCGACACTACATTGCGAAATTCTCCTCCCTTACTGCGTTCACGGTAACAATATACGCAGTTCATTTTCAAGTCAAGCATATTATTTGACTTCTTTGTGAACTTGCAACGCTAATCTTTAAATTAACAAATATAAAATTTAATTCAATTTTCTTCTATCAATGGTTATGCTACAGAGCGAAACAAATATAGGGTCTGCTGCACATATTTGCGGGCATTAGCGATACCGCTACCAATGTATATTGCATTTCTTGCCAGAAATACATCGGTCGTTAAATTAATCAACATATTCCACTCAGTAAAATGCATATCATGCTAACATCTAAATAAAGCATCAAGAGATGGTTGTTACATGCCTTATTAAACCAGTGCTCTTAGCAACTCAGCTATGATGGCAATTGTGGATGTGACTGCAAAGCATAATTTAAATTTAAACAATCCTTTTTCGATTTTGCAATACTACTTATCTAAATATAGCACGCTCGATTTACCCACAGACACGAAAACAGCATAATATATAAATCAAGTTGAATATTTGCAATCATTGAAAACCGGCATCGCAATTTCCATGCATATGAATATGTCAGATTAAATTCAATTTCCACTCATAAATATTTATGCCCAAATAGAGAGAAAATGCGACGTACATTTGAATACTTTTTCGCAATTTCGCGATGTATATCCCAACGTACATTGAGTTTCTTGGCAAAAATAAACATATATAGGGTAATAAATAATAGCTACATAATACATGTGTGTTATGCTGAACTGTAAACCGGACATTATAATGTTCTACTAATTTGCCATTGCCCAAATTTAAAATTGAAAACAATTAGTCCTCAGATAAGAAGGAAAATATTTTATAAGATAAAAAACAAACTACCACCAGCGAGACTCGAACTCGCGACCCCTGGCTTATTAGACCAGTGCTCTAACCAACTGAGCTATGGCGGCACAAGCACAAGGCCTACATTGCACAATATAAATTTCCACCGTCTGCATTGATTTTGCGACACTACATTGCGAAATTCTCCTCCCTTACTGCGTTCACGGTAACAATATACGCAGTTCATTTTCAAGTCAAGCATATTATTTGACTTCTTTGTGAACTTGCAACGCTAATCTTTAAATTAACAAATATAAAATTTAATTCAATTTTCTTCTATCAATGGTTATGCTACAGAGCGAAACAAATATAGGGTCTGCTGCACATATTTGCGGGCATTAGCGATACCGCTACCAATGTATATTGCATTTCTTGCCAGAAATACATCGGTCGTTAAATTAATCAACATATTCCACTCAGTAAAATGCATATCATGCTAACATCTAAATAAAGCATCAAGAGATGGTTGTTACATGCCTTATTAAACCAGTGCTCTTAGCAACTCAGCTATGATGGCAATTGTGGATGTGACTGCAAAGCATAATTTAAATTTAAACAATCCTTTTTCGATTTTGCAATACTACTTATCTAAATATAGCACGCTCGATTTACCCACAGACACGAAAACAGCATAATATATAAATCAAGTTGAATATTTGCAATCATTGAAAACCGGCATCGCAATTTCCATGCATATGAATATGTCAGATTAAATTCAATTTCCACTCATAAATATTTATGCCCAAATAGAGAGAAAATGCGACGTACATTTGAATACTTTTTCGCAATTTCGCGATGTATATCCCAACGTACATTGAGTTTCTTGGCAAAAATAAACATATATAGGGTAATAAATAATAGCTACATAATACATGTGTGTTATGCTGAACTGTAAACCGGACATTATAATGTTCTACTAATTTGCCATTGCCCAAATTTAAAATTGAAAACAATTGAGTCCTCAGATAAGAAGGAAAATATTTTATAAGATAAAAAACAAACTACCACCAGCGAGACTCGAACTCGCGACCCCTGGCTTATTAGACCAGTGCTCTAACCAACTGAGCTATGGCGGCACAAGCACAAGGCCTACATTGCACAATATAAATTTCCACCGTCTGCATTGATTTTGCGACACTACATTGCGAAATTCTCCTCCCTTACTGCGTTCACGGTAACAATATACGCAGTTCATTTTCAACTCAAGCATATTATTTGACTTCTTTGTGAACTTGCAACGCTAATCTTTAAATTAACAAATATAAAATTTAATTCAATTTTCTTCTATCAATGGTTATGCTACAGAGCGAAACAAATATAGGGTCTGCTGCACATATTTGCGGGCATTAGCGATACCGCTACCAATGTATATTGCATTTCTTGCCAGAAATACATCGGTCGTTAAATTAATCAACATATTCCACTCAGTAAAATGCATATCATGCTAACATCTAAATAAAGCATCAAGAGATGGTTGTTACATGCCTTATTAAACCAGTGCTCTTAGCAACTCAGCTATGATGGCAATTGTGGATGTGACTGCAAAGCATAATTTAAATTTAAACAATCCTTTTTCGATTTTGCAATACTACTTATCTAAATATAGCACGCTCGATTTACCCACAGACACGAAAACAGAAAAATATAAACCAAAGGCAGCATGAGCGGAAAGTATAATCTCATGCACATTCGTTTCCTGCTTACTGGCGACTCATCTGTAGGAGCCGGTATTACGCCCTTTAAGCACTATATATTTGGTAGAAGAATATGGAATTGGAATAATTGTACCGTCCTATTTTTCCACATTCTTTGACCAAATATATAGTTGTTAAAGTGCGTAATACCGGCTCCTACTTGTGAGTCGCCAGTAAGCACGAAACGAATGTGCATGAGATTATACTTTCCGTTCATGCTGCCTTTGGTTTATCCTTCTGGTCACAACTGAACTAATTTGTTACTAGGTTCTCAACACCTAATACATACTTGCATGTATATTAGTTCCTCGCAACAAACAGTATTTAACTGTAATCAATATAGTGGTTTTCGCCGGAGTCTATACGAACAGAATTGATGGCCTCCTGGCAGAAAAAGTTGGAACATCCCGGTGCCGGGTGCTTCATTGAGACATTGCAGACGTGATTGTTTAAGATCCGGAAGCCAAAAAAATCTTTGTTATTATCAACATTGCATTAGATGTCGGCGCTGTAAGTCACAATAAAGGGAAAAGGTCACCCCGATTTCTTTCAATGCCACTGCAAGGTACCAATTTTGGTATGTCTATTACCGGTGGCTCTTGGCGGAGTTCCATACGTGTTTTTCATGGTTGATATGTTTACTCGATGTTTCGATTTTGTATCACTGATGAAAATCACAACAGAGAATATCATAAAGTGGTAGAAGAGCGATAGCTTGGTCGATTTGATGCACTACATGTTATTCTTACCGACCAGGATGCAAAGTTCGTGTCAAGACTATTTACGAAGTGGTACAAGTACCTAGCTATAAAACATTCCCGCGCAGCCACTTACCACTAGCAGACCAACGCGACGGCCTGGCGATGATAGAGTTATTGCAATGTTAGTTCCAGGAGACCCCGGGATCCGGAAGAGACAAATTACATTTGATGGAGTGGGCCATGCGATTTAGGGTATCAGCAATTACAGGATTCGTTCCAAACTCCATGGTCTATGGAGGGAATATTGGACATCCAGGTGAATCCGTAATCCCAGGATTCTATGGGCGTTGCACAATTTTGGATATACATGAGCGCCTAAAACAGCTAACTGAATATATGGGCACCACACAGCACCAAACCTATGTAAGGCGACCTATACGCATTCAATTAAGTGCCGTTGACTATGCCATAATCACGAAGATTCAGCTCATACCACTTCAGAAATAAATAATGGTCCTTATCGTGTGAAAAGTTTCTTTAACATCCCCTGCGGATCACGAACTGTCGCACATGAACTCTCGATTGTTCAAAGGCTGACTCCAGAGAGGCGAGATGCAGCAATAGCCAAATTTGGAGTCGAGAACGCTCGAACTGTCTTCTTGAAAATGAGATGAATACAAAAAACGTCCTAGAAGTGCACGAATTATGATGAATCAGTTCGCACTACGATTGAAGTAGCCTTCGAGCTGCAGAAGTGAATATAATATAATGCATATTTGTATTTTGATTGACTAAGTAGATACGTTTTATACAAGAAAACTTCTATAAAAATTGATTAAAAATAAAGCATTTGTGTTAAGCTAAATGATTTCTGACGAATTGGAAAACATAATAAGAGAAGTGTCTGCAAATTGAACAATTTGTTTGCTTAGTTACAGATAGTTAAGTTTCAGTTGAGTGACACATTTATGGTAAATTCTGAAGGAATCCGCATAAACGACCTAACCGTTATATGTGAAGTCAATATGCGATATTTATTTGTGAATAAAAACAGCTAACATCAGATATTTCATAAATCTTGGATTTTGTACTCGTAAATTATTTGCATATATGCGACATAGAAGGTCATACAAAATAGTAAGCAAGCAAAAACTGATGCGAATACCAAAACAGTTTCTAATTTCACATTTATAAAAATAAATCTTTGCTTCATTTTCTCCTGAATTTTATAAATTTTTATCGCAGAAAATCTTGAAAAGCCCAAGTTATGATTCAGCAAGTGTTAGATTTATGAATTTAGCTACTCAGTAAAAGATTTTATATAAAAAAAGACTAACAAGATATAGTGATAAATTAAATTTAGAAATCCATATATTAAGCTACTTTCCTATGACAAATTACCCTGTTCTAAATGTAAAACGTGACATTAATTTGAATTGAATTGGGCTATATATTTCGTTGAGGAATGTGAGAAAATGATACGGTACAATCTCCTATACGAATGCATAAACTTGAGTTAGTGAAGAAAACTTCATAAAAAGACTTCGACAATGCGACTTAAAAGATAATTCACAATACATAATATATATACCGAGTGTGAAGATGGTACCAACACTATGGCAATAGTGTCAGTATCCGATATCAAAATTATGGTAATGAAAATGTACTTGGTACTAACACTATGGTTGCCGAGCCAGTACATGATACCAACTCGATGGACTTCAATGCATGCCATAGTTCACCAAAGTTGAGATATACAACTATTTCTGAGCAACTTTTACTCCGGTAAATCCATACACTCTGGCCTTGATAGACATCAGTCATCATGTTTCGCGTTAATCATGACATCATTCAATTAAATATATAACAGTGAGATACTGTTTAGTGAAAAGAACTAATATATATTCAATTATGTATTAGGTGTTGTGCACCTTGTAATAAATTAGTTCAATTATGACCAAGAGGATAATCCAAAGACAAGATGAATGAAAAGTAAAATCTAGGGTACATTCGTTTCGTGCTTACTAGCGAATCGTCAATGGGAGCTTTATTACACACTTTTCCAACTATATATTTAACTGAGGAATATGGGAAAATAGGACGGTACAATCTCCTAGACAAATGTGTAAACATGCAGAAGTGAAGCTAACATCATATAAAGTCCCGACAATGCTACTTCGACGCTAACTCGCTATATATAAGACATATATCGAGACTGGAATGGATGCCACCACTATGGCTATTGTGTCAGTACACGATACCAACATCATAGTACCCAAAATGTACATGGTACTCACAACATGGTTGACGATTCGGTACATGGTAACCACGGGATGGATTTCAATGCATGCTATTGTTCATCAAATTTGAGCATTGCATATATTTCTGAACACCTGTTCGTCATGTAAATCCATACACTCTGGCCTTGATCGATATAAGCTATCATATTTCGCGGTAATCATGATATCAATCAATTAAATATATAACAGTTAGATACTGCTTGTAGCGGAGCACTAATATATATATATGCAATTATGTATTAGGTGTTGCGAACCTAGTAACAAATTATTTCTATTATGATCAGAAGGATAAATCAAAGACAGCATGAACGAAAAGTATAATCACGTACCCATTCGTTTCGTGCATACTTGCGACACATCAGTAGGTGCCGCTTTTATGCCCTTTACCCACTATATATAAGAGTGAGGAATGTGTCAAATTAGGATGGTACAATCTCCTATGGGAAAATAGGACGGTACAATCTCATATGGGAAAATAGGACGAAACAATCTCCTATTGGAAAATGGGATGGCACGAGCTACCTATTGGAACATAGAACGTTACAATCTCCTAAGGAAAATAGGACGGTACAATCTCCGAAGGAAAATAGGACGGTATGACCTCCCATATTTTCCACTTTCCCCAACCAAATATAAAGTGGGTAAAGGGCGTAATAACGGCTGCTACTGATGAGTCGCTAGTAAGCACGAAACGAATTTGCAGGAGATTATACTTTTCTTTCATGCTGTCTTTGGATTATCCTTCTGGTCATAGTTGTACTAATTTGTTTCTAGGTGTGCAACAACTTATATACAATTGCATATATATTAGTTCTCTGCAACAAACAGTATCTAACTTTTTCATATTTAATTAAATGGTGTCATGATTACCGCGAAATATGCTAACTAATATCAGTCAATTCCAGAGTGTATGGATTTACCGGGGTAACAGGTGTTCAGAAATTGTTGTAATTCTCAATTTTGGTGAACTATAGCATGCATTGAAATCCATCGTGTTAGTACCATGTACCGACTTGGCAACCATAGTGTTAGTAGCATGTACCTTTTCGGTACTATAATGTTGGTATCGGCTACTGACACAGTAGCCATAGTGTTGGTATCCTTTACAGACTCGGTATATATATATATATATATATATATATATATATATATATATATATATATATATATATATATTATATGAAGTGAGTTAGCATCCAAGTCGCATTGTCGAGACTCTATATGAGGTTAGCTTCACCGCTGCAACTTTACACATTATATGATATTGTACCGTTCTATTTTCCTACATTCCTCGCCCAAATATTTAGTGGCTAAATGGTGTAATATCCGCTCCTACTGAGGAGTCACCAGTAAGCTCGAAACGGATGTGCACGAGATTATAATTTTCGTTCATGCTGTCTTAATACATAATTTTATAATTACCTTTTTATATTTCAAAGGAGACGAGTTTAAAAGAGTTATGTGGGTTGGTTGTTTTAGGTCGATAATCTGCATCGCCTGTGGAACGCTCTGTCAAGATTCATTCTTTAAAAAATAATCTGAGATAATACGTGTTTGAAGGGTAGTGTTTCATTTAATTACATTCTTATCTTTGTATTCATTCGTTAGTCTAATCATTTTGAATCGTTAAAAAAATGATTTAGGTAACAAAAGCCACGCCACATGAAACAGATTGACAATTTGACCTACACCTATCAAAAGTAACCAAAAAAGTCAATCATATATTCACGAGCCACTTAGTTTGACATGAAATAACCATGATGCCACATGAATTATGAATAAGAACTCCAATGATTTTTTCTTAATTACCAGAAAATCGAAAACATTTAAACTTAAGAACAAGTCAGGTTTCTTATTAAAATCTGGCTGTTTTTTAGAGTGTGTTGTGTATAAATTTGCATACCATGATTTTCATTAAGCAATTGGCAGAATTTCGTGTAAGTAATTCAGATATGATTAAATGTCAATTAGCTTATCTTGTCTGCAATCAAAACAAAATAGTTGCAGATTGCATCAAGTTTCAAACCACACTCATGGCAATTGAGTCATTATGTAAATACATTTGTCTGCATAAACTAAATATTTTAAAGTGTAAATAAGGCAATTCATCCAGTAGACCAGTTTCGTCTATATTGCGGTAGGGTGGCTCAGTGGTTAGAACATAAGATTCCAAAGCAGATGTGCCCTAGTTTGAGCTCTGTCCACGGCAAATTTTGAAAATTAGGCATTGAGTTCCCAATAAGAACGAAACCGGTCAACTGGATGAATTTCATTTTCTAAACTATATAATACTTAGATTATACTGGCAAATGTATTTACATAATGGGTTTGATGTTTACATCCAGATCGCAAACTTGATTAAAGTAACTGAATTAGAGTTTGTTATTTGTGTCAATGCGTATGCGTTCTTTCATTTATCCGTCATTATGAAAAATCGCTTAGATTAGGAAAGTACCAATTTATGTTGAAGAAAAGAAATATGGTAACCTCATACGGATGATGTGTTTTATCGACCACTGTTATTATAATCAGAGCAAATGTAAATATGTCTAATTAAGATATTTTAGTGTACAAGGTTAAACTACACGCTGCAATTATCAGTAGACTCTTGAGTTCCCTTATAATTTTCTTTTCTTTTGCGCAAAACTAATTATTTTGAAATGCGTGATGTTCACATTTTAAAAACAAGCATTCTCCTTGGTATCCATTCTTTTCGCTAATAATGCAGATATATTTAGTGAAGTGTGTAGATCACACAAACAATGACAAAACTATTAGGGAATATTTGCGATTATATCTTACCAATTCCGGTAAGTTTTACAGGAAAATCTTAATTCTACTTCTTAATATGCAAAAAATCAAACAGCTAGTTGAAGAAAATTACTCCAAAACACCATCGTCATTTCAACCGTAATGTGGCAGATGAATTAGCCCATTAAACGAATATATTTTTTAATCAGTTAAATGCCACTCGGAAACAAAATTGCTGAATCTTTGAATCTCAGTATAAAGTTGCAGATAGGGCAAATAAACGCCGTGATCAAGTTAAATTTTACCTATTTAAGAATATCATACATCCCACACTTATGGATAACTAGAAGTTAACTTCTGATGAGCTGCGAGTATGTACGAAACATATGTGTACATGAGATTATATCTTTCATTCATGCTGACTTTTGTTTATCATTATCGTTGCATTTGAACTAATGCAATACTAGGTGTGCACCACCTAATGCAAAATTGCATATTGATTAACGTTTTTATACCATAATGATTAATGACAAGATATTTTAAACACTTTTAAGTTTTAGCTTTTTAAGCTGCATTGAAGGAGACTGAAATAATCAAGATTCCTGCTCCGATAGATACCAAGATAGAAAATGGGAAAGACTAAAAAAGCAGAATGAGTGAGAGATGTAGGTATATTAATAGAGAGCTTATTTGAAACATTAAAATAATAGTAATGTTAATAAATATATTTGTTGCACTACGGGTAAAGGGGAACATGCCGAATAGTTTGAAAAGGGAATTTATCGATATATCATTTATTTTATGCGTTATGCATATTTTACTTTTTAGCCTATTGATTCCAAAACAATTTTTGAAAAATATTATATCTATTACGACAAATTGTTATATTCATGGGACATATACATATACATGTATCGATTTCTATATGAAAAAATAGGTTAGATCGAGATTGATTTCGATCAATTTCTGTACTTGAGTCTCCTTTCATATAACAAACAACTAATAAGGTGGAGGATAAAAATCCATTGCAGTTTTCATTTTACTTGATCAAGTATTTTATGTATGTTAAGTCAAATAAGTGGAATAACATCTGGGTAGGCTATTATGCATATAGAATAATGAGTGTGCACTGGTTAGATTAAATAAAAACTTGATAATGCTTAACAAGGTTCTAAGCCAAGCCAGTCAATATATAATTTAGCAAGAAGATCTAACTTTTGTTTTAATTCAAACAAAGTCCAGGTATTTTAATGAATATGTTGAATGATGAAATTTCAGCCTTTAGTCATTTCGCAAACCTAAATCCCATTTTGTGTACGTTTGCAGAATTGTAGTTCATTTTAAATTCTCCACTTTAGCCTATCTTTCTTGGTTTTTAAACTAGATTTAAATGCTTGCAGTATATTAAACAACAGGATAAGTTGGGTCACAGAGGTTATATCTAGTGCAGATTACAAATATTCTGCTATCCACGCTGCACAATAAAAAATATAAATTTAGTCTTTTGATAGTGGTCGTCTGAAGAACCACTTCAAATTAAATATAATATATTTTTTTAATATCTAATTACTTCTAATTTTTTTTAAATTAAAGTAATAAAAATATAATAAACTGTTAAAAAAATCTCAATAGATAGTCTCCGAAGAAGCCAAGAATACAAATCATGCGCTCATTTTATTGAAATTGGTAGCTAAGCTTGCCCTTCAATCGGACTGCAATCGGTGTTGTGTACAGTAACGTGAAGCAGTAACCAATTAATTATAACTCACTTTATTTAACGGTGCTACACGATCAATAACTGTGCAGATCACGTATTCAGAATTAAAATGAATAACAATCCCATTCATTACCTGTAGCACAGCATAGTAAAACTGGCGTCGGCTAAAGAAACCAAATGCTTATCGTCCTTCTAAGTTCATATTTAATGAACAACGAAATATTGACTAACAAAGAACAATTATAAACGAATATATAATAAATCTTAAGCAAACATGCGGCTTTGACCAACAGCGGTCTTACAATGACGGTATGGAGTGGTAAGTCTCTCTATATATCTATTCAACCACAAGCATAACCTTGTTCTAACTATGACCACAGTAATATAAACTATATAGTTAATCCATCATTGATAGAGAGCTTAAAACAGCAATTATTTAAATCAAATTTACGGTCTTGAAACAAATCTAAGTCCACATTTTTAAACAATGGCACTGCATTCAACGGCTAAAATCAGAGCACAACGACAAACAGACAAACGTCGAATAAACTACGATCTTGCATAATAGTTTGGAAGTGAGAATTTTGGCTCGCATCCATATCAGTCTCACATTCGTTATCCTAGTCGAAGCGTCCGCTGCGCTATGGCGTATAAGACACGATCATAAATTTGCTGAAGATTTTGCTCTCTTCTCATAAGTTGTAGGAAAAGGCACACACTGATTGCACGGATAACGAAAAATATGATAAATTCATGTTAAAAGCATAAATAAAACCAATATAACATTTTGAATAGAACCAACACAAAGCAAAAACAACACTGGGCTCCAAAGTCTAATGTTTTTTAACCCTGGGAATAAAAAAGATGCAGGTAATTTACAGACGAAGATCAAACTAAATTTTACGTAAAATATTTGGAATAGAAGAAAATCAACTCTTGCCTCTAATAGTCTCACACAAAATTTACCTGACTGGAATGTAATCTGCGCAACCTCTATATTTTCGTTCGTATGGTTTTGTTGTAGATTTCGCTAGATTTGAGTAAATAATTTAATATAAAAATTATCGATTGAAAATAGTTAGACACCATTATTTAAATAAAGACATCGAACTTAAATTAACTACAATTTGCAGAGAAAGACCGGTAGCGAAAAATTCCAACCTGTAACCAGTTAGGCATACGAGTCTATTTCGTCTCCGCATTATCGTAAACATCAGGCAAAGACAAACTGAGCAACGAGGTTCAAATCTAAATATTTATGCATTATATAGAATGCATAAAAATTGCCTTTTACCCGTAAATTATCGCTATCTTTGTATTTTAATAAAAAAGATTTCAACACAAATTTTTTACAACCACAACAATAAATTCAAAAATGCGTTCGTTATTTTACTTAAAAAATAGACAAAGGACGAAATAAACGACTGAATTCAATTTGGCGAACATGAAATCAAAACAAAATTGATTAATAAAGTTGCAGCGCAGCACATGATAACAAACTTCGGCTATACAATCAAAGTGGTCCGACTGCCGTGAATCAGTATTGGTGCTCGACAAAAAACGTCTAATGAGAAAAATCGGAAGTTAGTAAATGAAACTTTTGTGTGAAAGCTATTAATTTCACAAGTATTGTACTTTGATAAAAAAATATCGGCTTTACAATTTCTACTCGGGCAGTCTAACAACCGAGCTTTGGATTTCGCTAAAATGTGTAATCTACACAGTTAAACCACCATCGAAGTATTCAAAAAAGTGATTTTAATTAAATTTGCTGGTTTTAATCTAATCAGATCTACAGCCATTTACATTTAATTATGTATTTTGATCTTTCACGAGCAAAAACAGAGTACGACAACATTGAGATGCGAGCATCAATCAGAAAACTTTCCATTTAGTTTTGAAAATTACATTATCAGCTATCATGTATTGTAGATTCACAAACGCGGTGTTTGACAGGAATGTGGATAAGACAATATCATTCGCTTAAATTGTTTTTTTGTATATTTGACCATATTTATGAAAATCATGCACTTTAGTAGTAAATTTTGGCAATAATGGCGATAAAATATGGTCAGATCTGCTTATTTATACGGGTGAAATTTAATCGAGGAAGAACATTTTACAATAATTACTTATTATATAAAAAAATATTAGCTCAGTTTATATTTTAGTTAATTGCTGCTAGAGTCGGATAATAGACAACAAAATTTTGACTTCAGAGCTATTTTCTCAGTCCAGCGTAGTTTTTATAACGGATCCAAGATGGCAATCGAAGCAACTTGTAAGAGAAAATAAGAAAAGATGTTCGCGAAAACCGAACTTGATGTGATAAAGTTTATAATATACGACCAATCGATTGAGGAAATACGACAATGCGGGAGGTATACTTCTTAGAGATTTCTGTTCCATCCATACAGAAAAAAATACTGAATGGCTCAATGCGAAATGTTTAGATTCGCGAAATAAAATGAAAAGTAACCTGGACAGTATCAATAGGAAACCTATGTAAAAAAAGATGTAAGAATAAATAGAAGATAGTGTTCAGTAGTAAAGTTCGTGTATGTGTGAAAGGTTGCTGTTTTTTCAAGGTGAGTGAATTAATTTTATTCAATTATACATTGCTTTATTGTTAAGTTAACCTTACCAAGTAAAAAAATTTTAATGTAATTAGTTAATTGGGACTGGCTCTTAAAACTTAAAATTGCTGTTAGTGTGGAGCAAAGTTGAGCACTGGATAGAGTCTCGGACTGAAATAAATATGCTCCTGTTAGAGCTCCGTCCAAGGGAAAATCTGGACAGTACTTGAAGAGTTATCAAAAATAGCAAAGCTGACCTACAGGATGAATTGCTTTAGTTATTTTATACAACGCTTAGTTTATAATAACAAGAAAACATATAACGAGAATAGTGCTTATCTCAAGCTCTCGGCTATTGAACTTATTTTATTTGTAGGTTTGTTAAACTGACAAACGCAACTTAAAACTAACCAAGCAGCCAGTCTCAATTAATTAATTTTATTAAACATTTATATAATAGGAAATTATAAAATGACAGTTAAGTTATTTTTAAAAGTGTTACGTAACTTATGATAAACAATAACTACTGCATTCGAATTTTTGGGCAAAAACGTTCCTACAATCACTAACTTTACCATTGAGCCCTGTCATTATTGTTGCAAAACGTAACAAGTTTTGCGGACTCATCTCCTATTAAACATAATTAATACCCAAAAAGTCTTCCCCATTGCGAAGAGAAATATTTTCTAACTAAATTTCAGATAACTGTAGTTCTAGCTATCTCCAATTTATTGTAGTCATTACATTTTTGTGTATGTTGATTTAGTTATCCTGCTTTTTATGAATTGTATCCATTTGAAATCCCTTAGATTTTATATTTTTCTGGTTTAAGGAAAATAGGAAAACCTTCGCTTTAGGATCTACAATTATTGTTTTGGTATCAGACTTAAAATTATCAAACAAATATAGTTTGTCACCAAACCTAACCTGATCAACCCATAATTATGAAATATATTAATAATAATTGCCTTGAATTATTTTTATGCTGTGTCCATCTTAATTGTGATTAATGCTCTCATTATGTTTAGCCTTACTAAATATCGATCCAAATACACAAATATAAAAGTACGACACAGTTTGTTAAATAAAATTTGCAATTTTCCACTACTTACAACATTTCATACGAAAGTATATATATATATATATATATATATATATATATATATATATATAGAAATTTTTGATTGCGACTGTACATATTTAAACATTATTTAAATAATCTGAGTGAAAAAACTGCAATTTAAACGCCTGTTTCAAGTCAAATAGCGAAAACAAGTCTGCAGTTTTGCCTTACATCATTGAAATATTGAATATATTTTCTTCAGATGGGAAACCAACATAATTACTAACTGCAATAGCTGAACTAAGTTAGCAAGATATACATAAATATACATTACATTAATTATGACAAGTAAGCGACGTGTTCT
The DNA here is from genome assembly GCA_029291075.1 of Eudiplozoon nipponicum. Classification (NCBI taxonomy): domain Eukaryota; kingdom Metazoa; phylum Platyhelminthes; class Monogenea; order Mazocraeidea; family Diplozoidae; genus Eudiplozoon; species Eudiplozoon nipponicum. Next base: position 63,784 of record JAQBSW010002947.1, read on the forward strand.
CAATTTGGACGAAACAGAATACTTGATGAATTTTCTTCGCAATTATTAGTTTACACTGACCATATATATATATATATATATATATATATATATATATATATATATATATATATATATATATATATATATATATATATATATATTTCTAATTAGGAAGAAAAAACACATTAATAACAAAGTGGATAAAGGCCATTTATTTCGTGAATACTAATCATCGCTATACAATCATTCATTTATATACATTCTGGGTTTTCAATTGATTATGCTAGTAGTAACAAATCTGACTCGCTTTTACTTCTGTTTCTTGTTTTGGCTGGTTGTTAAGTGTGTATGCGTTTGTGTTTGTGTGTGTGCCTGTTTGCATGTAAAGGTCATTCTCGCAGTATTGCAAAGTGATGTCTGAGATCTGGTCATTATTGTTTTGTGGCTTGAGAATTAACCATTTGTGCGTATTGTTCGTTGTTACATGTACGAGTGATATTTTTCCAAGTGTAGTTTATCGTTTCGCCTTGTTGCGCAAATGTTTATTCTTTCATGGTAAAAGCGCTAGTGTGGAGTGCAATGTTAAACGCTCATATTGTTTGGCAACTTCTGTCACCGTATGCGCCTCTGTTATTTCCACTTCAGTTTGTTGCCAATCCGATTGTATGTTTGTTGATTCTAGTCGAGGGCCTGTTTGTTCTTGGCTGGATACTAGTAGATTGTTGGTGAATTTTGTTATTCTTGGCCAGTCGATAAGAATATCATGTTGATGAAACTTTTGAATATTAAGGTCAGGTGCTTGTTGTTTTACGTAAAGGGCTTCATAAATAAATAATAATTTTTCTGATTTTGCTTTATGTAGAATTGTGAAATTGGTCGAATTGACTGGGTGCCCCGTTTGCAATATATAATCGGAAATAGCTTATTTTTCCTGACCGTGCCAAGCCTTTGTTCATCAATTTCTGTGGCAAATGTTGCTGGAATCTGCTTATCAATTGCTTCTTCGTACGTACGTACGATATATGTGCTGCCGCACACACATGAGAATTTGTAGATTATGGATGATTTGGAGAAAATTGGCAATTGGTCTATGGCATCCAAACTCATGATTCTCTGTGTGCTAAATGTCATATTAACTTTAACACTGGGAAAGTTTTCTTTAGTTATTCTATTCAGCCGCCGTGCAATTATTGAGGCTGGTACGTCCCCTCTAAAGGGTAAGTTTAGGAAAATCTGCTTGACCTTATCCTCTCTAGTGCGAATCTGCTGTGGTCTGATTATGACATTAATGAAACGTTCTGGATAGTTGTTCAATAGCAAAATTTTCCTGAGGTAGCCCAGTTCTTCCTCAATCTTGTATTCAGAGCAGATCTTCATGATTCTATTTGCTAGGTTGTTTACTAAATTTTATTGTGGGACTTTGGCACAATACTGTTGTAGTGAATGTATTGCCCGGTGAAAGTGGATTTTCTATATATGGCCAGTGTCAAATCCCCATTTTCTTCTTGAGTGAGCTTGATGTCAAGGAAGAGAAATTTATTGTATTTCTCTACCTCGAGAGTGAATTTGATATCTGGATCGACCCCATTTGTTTGTTTGAGGATTTCGGAAGGGTCTGCTGCTTCTGAGATGAACAACAATATATCATCTACATACCTTTTGTAGAATGCGCACTGGTCAATTTTACATTTTAGGCTCGTTTTTCAAGATGATACGTGTATACATCTGCCAGAAGGGTTGTAATGCAGCTTCCCATAGCTACACCATTGATCTGGCGGTAGTTTATCCCTTCAAATGTAAATTACACGTTTTTTGTACATGCTTATATGAGGTCTTTGATGTCATTGGTATCTATAGGGAAATAATAAAACTCATTTTTTATAAGGTCACTCAAGATCTCCGTTGTCTTATCCAGTGGTATGCTTGTAAATAAGGATAAGACGTCAAGTGAGACCATTGTATTCTGTAGAATGTTCTTCCCCTGCAGTTCATCTGCTAACTTAAAGGAGTCCTTCATAGTGTTTGCGTTTATGATGTTTCGTATTGGTTGAAGTATTTTGCAGAGAAACTTACCTGATTTATGCTGCGGGGCGTTTATCATTAACATGATTGGCCGCATCGAGGGAGCTCCTGAGGCTGTCACGTCTTTATGAGTCTTTGGTTTACCGTAAAATCTAGCGGTGTTTCTTCCGACGGGTTGTGCCTTTTGGATATTTTCTGTGAGGTTTGATCTAATAACGGAATCAGCCATCGATGATAAAACGTGCTTCTGCATCTTTTTCAGAATTGCATTAATTCTTGATTTGATATTTGTTGAATCATCTTTCTGTTTGATGTCTTGTTTGAATTTAGATTGATTATTTATAATATCGTTCATGGACATTCTATAAGCGTCGGCTTCAAGTATAACAACTCCTGATACTTTGTCGGATGTAGCAAGTCGTATGGATTTATCTGATTGTAGTTTTCGGAGTTCGTCTATGTGCTGTTTTGTGATGATTTGCCTGCCTTTGAATTACTTCTTGTATTGTTCTAGTGCGCCAACTTTCTCAGCTTTCAGTCCTTGTCCATTGAATGTCTGTGAAGCGGTGTCTTTCGTTAAGTCATTGTAGAAATTTTCCGTTCCAGCCTGAATGTCAGTAATGTCGCGTTCACTTGGATTTCTCTTGACTATGCAGAATTTTGCTCCTAAGGAAAGTAATACTTTCTGGTGTTTTGCCAAGATAACTTTTGAATAATTGTGAATAAATGCGTCTGGGTTTGTAGGAAATTTCGATTGTGTAGGAAATTTGTTCAGGTCCGTGGTGAGGTCCTTAGTTTCTTTGTCAGATTTTATTTTCATCAACGTTTCCATCTTCGTTGTAAAAGCAGTGTATTCGCTGTCGTTCAGTCTTGCAATTTCAAAAAACCAGTGATTGTATGATTCTCTCAGTATCTTGCAATTTTGATTAGTTGTCCTCGATGGCATTAAGCAATAAGCGGCTTATAAGTTTATTTGTCGGTTTTTGGTTGTTACTCCTGTCTTGCTTGAGGAATCGGTTTGGCACAACATCTGATTGCAAACACGATTTTAGGAACTTATTTCTTTCTAGAAGTTTGACACTCACACAATTGGCTGCAATTTAAGTGTTTAGATCCTTACGGGTAAAAGGCTGACATCGCTCTTTAATAATCTTTATTACGTCAATTGCTTTCGAATATTACACAGTATATTTCTAATTAGGAGGAAAAAACACTTTAATAACAAAGTAAATTACGGCCATTTATTTCGAGAATACTAAACTTCGCTCTACAATCTTTCATTTATATACATTCTGCGTTTTCATTTGAATATGTGTGTGGCAACAAATATGACTCAGTCTTTGTACTTCTTGTTTTGGCTGATTGGTAAGTGTGTATGTGTTTGTGTCTGTGTGTGCGCCTGTTTCCATTGAAAGGTCCTTCTCATTGTATTGCAAAGTGATGTCTGAGATCTGGTCATTATTGTATTGATGGACTGAGAATTAACCATCTGTTCGAATTTTTCGCTGTTAAGTGTACGAAAGCTTTTTTTCCGAGTGTAGTCTTTCGTTTAACATTTTGCGCAAATTTGTGTTCTTTACTTGGTAACAGCGCAATTATGGATTGCTGTGCTGAACGCTCATATTGTTTGGAAATTTCTGTCACCGTATGTGCATTTGTTTTTTCCTCTTCAGTTTGTTACCAATCCGATTGAATTTTTGTTGGTTCTAGTCGAGGGCCTGTTCGGTCTCGCCTGGATACTAGAAAGTTGTTGTTGATTTTTGTTATTAGTGACCAGTCGAGTAGAATATCTTATTGATGAAAGTTTTGAATATTTAGGCCAGGTGTCTGTTGCTTTATATAAAGAACTTCATAAACAAATAATAATTTTTCTGATTTTGCTTTATGTAGAACTGATAAATTGGTCAAACTGACTGAGTGCCCGTTTCCAATATATGATCCGAAATAGTTGATTTTTCTGACGGTGCCAAGACTGTTTTAAACAATTTCTGTGGCCAAAGTTGCTGGATTCTGTTTATTAATTTCTTCTTCGTACGTCCGATATATGTGCTACCGTATATACATGAGAATTTGCAGACTATGAATGATTTGGAGAAATTTGGCAATTGATCTTTGGCATCCAACTTCTTGATTCTCTTTGTACTAAATGATACGTTGCCTCTAAATGGCAAGTTTGGGACAACCTGCTAGACGGTATCCACTCTAGTGCGAATCTGCCGTGGTCTGATGTTGACATCAATGAATCGCTCTGGGTAGTTGTTCATAAGCAAAATTTTCCTGAGGTAGCCCAGTATGTATGTGCGGTAGCACATATATCGGACCTACAAAGAAGCAATTGGTCAACAGAATCCAGCAACATTTACTACAGAAATTGAGTAACAAAAGCTTGGCACGGTCAGGAAAAGCAGCTATTTCCGATCATATATTGGAAACGGGGCACCCAGTCAATTCGACCAATTTCTCAATTCTACATATAGCAAAATCTGAATAATTGTTATTCATTTGTGAAACCCTTTATATGAAACAAAAAACACCTGGCCTAAATATTCAAACGTTTCATTAACATGATAATCTAATAGATTGGCCAAGAATAACAAAATTCTACAAAAACTTACTAGTATCCAGGCAAGACCAAACAGGCCCTCGACTAGAATCAACAAACATTCAATCGGAATGGCAACATACAGATGAGGAAAAAACAGATGTACATACGGTGACAGAACTTTCCACACAATGTGAGCGTTCAACACTGGTAATCTGCACTTGCGCTGTTACCAAGTAAAGAACACCAATTTGCGCAAAACGTGAAACGAAAGACTACACTCGGAAAAATAGCATTCGCACACGTAACAGCGAACAATTCGAACAGATGGTTAATTCTCAATCCATCAAGACAATAATGACCAGATCTCAAATATCACTTTGCAATACAGTGAAAAGGAACTTTACATGGAAACAGGCATACACACAGACAAAAACGTATACATACTTTTAAATTAGCCAAAACAAGAAATGGAAAACAGAGTCATATTTGTTGCCACCCACTTCTTCAAATGAAAACACAGAATGTATATAATTGAAAGATTGTAGAGCCAATTTAGTATTCTCAGAACAAATGGCCATTATCCAATTCGTTATTAATGTGTTTTTTCTTCCTAATTAGAAATATACAGTGTCATATATATATATATATATATATATATATATATATATATATATATATATATATATATATATATATTCTTTTGAAATGCGAGCTTTAATAAAATCTCATTGTACCTCTATGTGTGCAAAAACAAAAACAAATTTTAACAGATATAAGAAATATTTCTTTCGCGTTGTCTTCTCAAATATCTACTAATGAACATATCTTTATACATAAATTGGAAAACAAAACAAGATAGCAATATTTAAACATAGAGCGAGTGTGAAAAAGAGAAACCAATCAAATTGCGTGCTTCACATCCAGTTCAAGCTCAATGCATGTACGTGCTTCTTCTGCTTACATAAATCCTGCTGCAATTTGTTTATCCATAAGGCTTCGTAGGTGGCTAGCTCCCTTTTGTTTTTGCATTTAGTAATTACTTTTAATGGTACGTCTGGAAAACATTCGTGCGATGTTTCGATGATGTGTTGCGCAACAGCAGACGTGTATTCACCATTTGATTTAAAATAGGCGTTTAAGTTGCTATGTTCTCTCATTCAAGTAATTAACCGTCTGGTCGATCGGCCTACGTAAGTTGATCGACAACTTGTGCATGTATATTGGTAAATAATATTTGATATCGACATTAACGGCTGTTTCTCTTTGATTGCTGGTAAAGGAAAATGTGTTACCCTAAATAACACTCATAGTTTAGGGTGTTATTTAGGGTAACACATTTGCCTTTAACAGCAATCAATCATACATTTATATACATTCTGGGTTTTCAATTGATTATGCTAGTGGTGACAAATCTGACTCGCTTTTACTTCTGTTTCTTGTTTTGGCTGGTTGGTAAGTGTGTATGCGTTTGTGTTTGTGTGTGTGCGTGCTGAGATCTGGTCATTATTGTTTTGATGGCTTGAGAATTAACCATTTATATATGTATATATATATATATATATATATATATATATATATATATATATATATATATACTTTATGATGTCCATGCCGTTTTAATTAACACAGTATTCTTATAATTAGGAAAACAACACAAATAACAAAGTGGATAAAGGCCATTTATTTCGTGAATACTAAACATCTCTTATACAATCATACATATTTATACATTTTGGGTTGTCAATTGGTTATGTTATGGTAACAAATCTGACTCGTTATTACTGCTGTTTCTTGTTTTGACTAGTAGGTGAGTGTGTATGCGTTTGTGTTTGTGTTGTGTATGTGTGTTTGCATGTAAAGGTCATTCTCGCAGTATTGCGAAGTGATGTCTGAGATCTTGTCATGATTGTTTTGATAACTTGAGAGTTAGCCTTGCGCAGGGGGTGAAACGATTAACTATACTGGGAAAAATAGCACTTGTATAGATAACAGTGAACAATTTGCACAAAGGGCTAACTCTCAAGTTATCAAAACAATCATGACAAGATCTCAGACATCACTTCGCAATACTGTGAGAATGACCTTTACATGCAAACACACATACACAACACAAACACAAACGCATACACACTCACCTACTAGTCAAAACCAGAAACAGCAGTAATAACGAGTCAGATTTGTCACCAATAACATAACCAATTGACAACCCAAAATGTATAAATATGTATGATTGTATAAGAGATGTTTAGTATTCACGAAATAAATGGCCTTTATCCACTTTGTTATTTGTGTTGTTTTCCTAATTATAAGAATATATATATATATATATATATATATATATATATATATATATATATATATATATATATATATATATACATTTCTAATTAGGAGGAAAAACACAATAATATAAAAGTGGATAAAGTCGATTTATTTCGAAAATACTAAACTTCGATTTACAATCATTCATTGACATAAATTGTCGATTTCCATTTGAATATTCGGGGCAACAAATCTGATTCGGTTTTAATTCTATTTCTTGTTTTGGCTTTTTGGTAAGTTTTAATACGTTTTTGTCTGTGTGTGCCTGTTTGCATATAAAGGTTATTCTCGCTGTATTGAAAAGCGATGTCCGAGTTATGGTCATTACTGTATTGATAGCTTGATAGTTAACAAACTGTACGCATTGTTAGCTGTGCCGTGTACGAATGTTATTTTTCCGAGTGTAGACTTTCGTTCCACCTTTTTGCGCAATTTTGTTTTCTTTAATTGGTAACAGTGCAGGTACGGATTGCTGTGTTGAATGCTCATATTGTCTCAAAAAGGAATTATGATTATCTATAATTTTTAGTATAATATAAACGTTGCTTAATGTGGAAAAATCAGCTCACCAAGTATAGCGGTTTCGTTTTTATTTAGAACTCATAAAGTAATATTTGTAATTCTAAACGGACGTTACTCGAACTCGGGGACATTTGTTACGCAGTCAGGGACTTTCCACTGTATCGATACTGTTGTATAATGACGCATCAGGAATGGCTAGTTAGATTGTGAGTTCTTAAAGTATTTAAAAATAGGTTCCCCACAATGAAAAGGCTATCCAAGAAAACATCATTTGGTATTTGACATAACAACTTCGTACAGAAAGCGGTACCGATTGCGTAGTCGAGCGATTTAGGCAATGCGAAGTAAATATGCTCCGGTTCAAGGTCCGTCTACACAAATTTTTGACAACACTCGATGAATTCCCAAAATGGACGAAAACTGTCTTCTATATGGTACGAAGATTTAATCTAAACTGGCAACACGCACCCATGCATACACACACACAAATACACACACACAAATATATATATATATATATATATATATATATATATATATATATATATATATATATGAACAATTTTATAACCAAAAATTCGAGCTTTAATAAATATTCCTTTAATTTTCTGTTTAGCTATTCACAAGAAGCCAAATTTATATCATTTTAGCCGCGAAAACTTCGTAGCAATTTCGAAAAGGGTGAAATAAATACTCTTTTCAGACATTTGCACGCAACACCACAAAAATTCTTGTTCAATGCTCGTACATGCCTTTTAACCGAGTCTTAACTGTGCTTCAATTTGTTATTTCCCAGTGTTATGAATAATGCTATCTAATTTCTGTTAATGCATTTGAAATTTATTCGGAAATATCGGACGGTTTTGTGAGTGGCTTCATTAGTATGACGTGCAATTTCGACTATATATTCACCATTTTCAATGACAAACGCATTTATTTTTCGTTCATCTTTACCATTAAATATCGGCATTTATATGCATGGGTAAAGTTTAAATTAGATATTAAAGTTAGTATTATGCAATGCTGGTATAGACATTTGCGCAACCGTATATGAATTTCATAAATACTTTCAGTTATTTCTGCTCCTGATTTCATCTTTGTTAGGCAAGATACAGCGGCCCAAAATTGTCTATTATTATAAATAGTCCTTGTTCCTAATCTTGCTCTCCTCTGTTTCCGTTTTACTCCAATTTTAACTGTACTCTCAACCAATTGCTAAGGGTAATAAATGGATTTAGACTCATTTTAGGCAAAACTTTAATCATCAGCTATCGAAATTAAACAAAAATCTTTGTATCGGACAAAATGTATTTTTGTCTTTGTTCGTGGTAAAGATACAATGAAACAAAAATAATGATATTACAAATAGAATTTCGTTGCCATTAAAAGGAGGAATTATTTAATCTGGACTTCTATCATACGCATTGCATTAAACTCTTGTTTAGTAATAAAATTGTCAAAAGCAAATTTTCCCTTTACCGTTTTATGTTGTAGAGTTAAACGATGAAAATATGATATATAATCCAAGTAAATTTTTTTTATATTTCTTTTCTATTTTATCCGTCAATTAAGCGTTTTATAACATTTAAAGTGACGTATCACGTGTAAAAATTAATAGCTACGTTTATATTTATTGCACACTTCGATAATATTTTTAAACAAAGCTCTTTATTTTATTTATTATTAGCTGTTCTTTAAGCAAAATTTCTAAAGTAATCTTTATGTCTATATATCGCTAAATGAATATCTTGCTGAGCTATGCACAAATTTGAACAGTTTATAGTTTTGGTTCTAACAGTATATAAGATTTTTAGTTACTATTTTTTGGTAGTAATTTTGTTGGATTGAATTTCAACATATTACCTATTTGTCATTTTTCATATTTCACACTTTAATCGGACAAAATATTTGCATATCTAGTGTGCATATAGCACACAATTATATCTGTGTGGTTTCACAAAAGCATTTAAAATTATGTGGTGCATTACTGTTCGAGGTAATTAAAGACACGTGCATTTTAATTAAAAAGACACACTCAAGTGACTGCTTTTACAAATAAGCCAATATATGTCCATAGACAAAGTAAAAATATAAAGATTGAAATAAACTTCAACATAATCTGACGTAGATTATTTTCATAAAGATCCTGCACTGAACAATGTTTAGTCCATATTAAACCCCAATGTAGGTATTCAAATTCATGCAAGTTTTCGAGTAACATTTGGATTGTATTTTGTTCCTAAAAAAATTTGTTGATTCCTTTTAGATGACAATGGCTAATTGGGCAATAAGGCTAGAGACGGTTTTGACTCTTATTTTACTATTGAGAGTGTCTTTTGTGCAAACGGCATGCCCTGAAGTGATAAATCTGAGCACGAACTTTGCAAGTCTTGCGGGAGCTACACGGCTGACGCTTTTCGGGTGTGGTAAGTTAAATTAACCTCTAAAGTAGGCATATTGTAATGCTAATTTCGTATAATCAATGTCATTTAAACCAAATATTCCGAGTCGAAATTCTTTGATTGCTTCGCATGCTCTTTCGATTTAAACTGATTTTTATAAATCTCCTTGAATCACTAGTGATCTTTTGAACCTAATTTACTCAGAGTATCAACAGGGCTCACGCAAGCAAAACAGCCAAAATTTAAGCATAAGAATAAAGCTAAAATAATTTTGAGTAATTGCAATAGCTATTCCTCCTCCTTAGTTATCACATTTCTAAATATTAGTTGAATTCAAGTTGAAACAATACACCGTCCTAAATTACTAAAATTATATTTAAAATTTCTTACCAGCTTTGTTGATATTTATTGAGAAAACCTTAAAAGTACTTTGATGCATATGAATATCAGTGTAAATAAGTCATGTTTTGGTGAATAAGGAAGCATTATTTATCTTCAAGTGAGTTCTTAATTTAATTTTTAAGTAAGGTTTTTAATGTTTAGATTAATCGAAGCTTAAAATACAATAGATATTTGTTTTTCCTTATAGTTTAATCTAAAATTGTACAAGATTTGAAATCAACTGTTCGTGCATTCAAAACGTTTTATGTGTAGATAAATTAACGTTTATGCTAAACTTTACAAAATTGGGTGATAAGCTGTTATTGCTCTGTTAATTAAATGTAATGACTTCTTTTCCATTCCGTAAAAATGAAGATCATAATATACGCAGATCCTTTGCCATAATCGTTTAATGCACATTAACATTCATTAAATTAGCAGAATTCACGATAAGGTTAAAAGATAATTATGTATCGTAATTTAATTGACGAGGAATATCGATTTGTAAGTACAGTTAGGACTTTAATTTCATTGGGTCATTTAGTTATAAATATTTAAGGCTATCTATCCGAATAAAAAACAGTATCCGTTATTGCCAACATCATTCAGCAAACGAAGAAAATTTATGAGTAAAATTATGAAGATGATCTCGTCATAATGTGCAACCAGAATAATAGCATTTCTTTTTTGTGATTAATTCGGTAATTTAGGTCACGAAATATATTTTTAGCGAAATAAAATGAACACATTCTCTAAGAAAATTAAATATCAAATAAATTTTCTTTAATCAGATCAAAACATTTCGTCTTTATAGTAAGGTATTAAACAATAATTGATTACGCGGTTGGTGGTAACAATCATTTAAATCAAATTTGCAAGCTTGAAGTAAAAACCAATCCCATTTAATTTTACCAGTCGTCGAACAACAATACAAAACTACCGCCAGAGGCAATGAACTGACGCGTTTCGACTTTCCATGATCATCATCAGAGTACGACGGCAAACTGACCAGCGAGGATCAAACCGCCTTGCATATATATGGAAAGAAAAATTAGATATGCGGCCCTTACCTCTAGTAGTTTTGCATACATTGTACGTGACTGGAAATGTCGGCTGCACACTTTCTATGCAGTCACGAACATTAGCTGTTTGTAGCTTTCAACACACACATATATATAGACAATACAATTAAACAATAATTGATTGCGCGGGTGGTAGTAACAATTATTTAAATCCAGTTTGCGAGCTTGAAGTAAAATTAAATTGGATTGGTGTTTACTTTAAACGCGCAAACTTAATTTAAATAATTCTTACCACCACCCGCGCAATCAATTATTGTTTAACTGTATTATTCCCATTTATTAATATCATACTACAGGAATTACGACTCTAACAATTTGAATTCTATTCACTTTAGTCTTATAAAAACTCCGAATCACAGTAAATTTAATTGAAATTTTGTTATCTTTGACATATGTAGAGCAAAATTTGGAAGTTCAAAATAAAAACCAAGCCCACATATTTTAAAATATGGCTACACTGAAAAATATTTGTAATGTCACATTTACTGGCATAACTTGAACTCACTCTGTAATAATCGGGTTATGAAGATAAATTTGTTAAAGAGGTTCAAATCTCATAGTATATGTATGCAGAAAATTCAGTTTATCGATATTTTAATTATAGAAATATTAACCCTATCATCATTAAGCAAAAATAATCACCTGCACAAATTTAAATTGAAAGGTAACTTAGCGTTTCAAAAGATAAATTTTAATTATTATTTTAATTATTACTAATATTATTATTACTATTATAATTAATGAAAATAATAATGATAATTTTTATTTATAATAATATTGATTTTATTATGAATAAAATATCACATCAGTTGAAATTTAAGCAATTAGTACAATAAAATATTTACATTACAGATAAGAAATTCGAGATGAATAATGTATCACTTCAAATAAGCATCACATAGCACCAAGTATACTTTGATTTTTTTGCGATGTCCTAGAAATGACTAGTAAAATCCATAAATATATGTCTGATAAGGAAACACAAGGGACTAATTCACTAATGAAACAATGTTAATACAATTAACAACTACTCTTCCCTTATTGATTAGCATGACAGTTATGATTCCTGTGAAACGGCTTGCAAAGAAACATTATTTGGATTATAAACCAAAGTAATAGACGTTAAACTCATAATATTTCTCGGAAATAAATGCAAACTATTAAGATTCCCGCAAAGTCTGTGTTATATAAAAATAAATAATATTTAATATGGTACAAATAATTATTTATGTACATATACCAACAAAAATAGCAAAAATTATTTCATTGACTAAACCAGTCAACTTTTTCCAACTAAATGAAAAATGCTTATAATAGTCAATTAAAATAAATGTAGTATATCCTTTACAATATCCTGAAGAAATAAGTAAATGATGATTTAAAAATAATCGAATTTTTTATAACTAAAAACTGACATCATTGTGTTATATTTCAAATTTGCCATTTTTTACATTTATAATGCTATGTTACAAACGCTTAGTACAATAAGAAAAAAATCAACAGTAAAAAAATTAACACGCAATCATTAATATGGTCTACCGTTTCGGCAGGATCCGATTTTGACAGAATTTTTTTTATTTTTAAAAGTAAGAGTAGAAATGCTTTATTAAGTTACTAATTGAAACTGAGAAAGAATAGTGTATTGCGGCATAAATTTATTATAATGTAGGTATTTGAACAAAGTTAGGTTATATTGCTAGTTTACATAAGACAGAAAGGAACATAATTTATATTACCCTGTTAGACGTACTCCCTTCAATTCGCACAAACGCAAACTCCAATATTTTATTTATATTAAGTAACTGTAAAAATTTATGTATATGTTTCATTTTTGAGGGTAAGTTTCACAACTAACTGCTTCTACAGTTCTCAGTTGTTTGAATTTTTTATTAAAACAGGCTGTCAAATCCGCTCTCTTAGGGGTTTTTTTATTTTAATCAAGGTGATCAACTATTAAGAAAACACAGGTTGCACGACCTGTGATAAATATTATTTAAATTAAAGTTATGATCCTTATATAATCACCAGTTCCATTATACACATACATATGTCAGAATAAACGAAGAATTATATAACGAAGAACAGAGAATTCATCTGGTAGACCGGTTTCGTCCTTATAAGGAAATCGTCACGTATTGTTCGGGACAAATTCTGCACAGAACGTGAAGAGTTCCTAATAAGAACGAAACTGGTTTACCAAATGAACTGCCTTTTGTGCGTTATACAATTATTCGTTTATACTAACAAATGTATGTATATAAAGTAACTGGTGCTTCTATCAATATTGAAACCTTGAATTAAATAAGTGTTCGACCATTGTCCATGTATTGTCTCTTTGCCAGCACTGTATTGTCCAATATTTTTTAAATTCAATTCTTACATATTTGCCTAGTTCTACCTGCATAGAAATCTTTACAAATTGTGTTTTGGATAAATATAAAATATTTGGTTTTAAATCTCTTACATAAATGTTGAGATGGGTTTTACATGAATTGGAAAATATTTTAACTTAGGCATCATAATATTATGTCTTTTTAATTCTGCTGGTAATTTCCTGAATGCCATGTTTCCTTTGAATAATAAATAAACGAAAATTACCTGTTAGTTGGCTTCGGCTTACCTGCATTTTGGTTTCTAAGAGTAAATACCGCTTTATTAAACAAATCTTGCAAAAAACCATTGGATAATTAAAAAAATATTAAATAATGTAATTTAGGTATAACCAAACTTGCTTTAGCCGCAGATGTTGACTATATCCCTTTTTAACGCATTGGTCCTTTCTGTTTGTTCCATATACTGGCGTTTCGGTTCCTAGCCTCCTTTCCTGACATCTGCATCTTCAACAAATATATCTGCCAACCAGTCGATTATTATAAAATACAAGATGAGTTACGAATTCTTAATGAAGAATGAGTATAAGTTTTAAAATAATAACATATTTTTACAATGAACCCCAAAATGCTTTTCTAGTACGTAATATATTAATGTGAAAAATTGTGCATTTGAATTCCTATGAGCAAATTGTTAAAATTCGGACAGAGCTGTGCTAAGGGATTCCCCGTTCAGCCAATTTGTGGATGAAGTATTTAGTAAAACAAAAATAAATTGAAAGTTTATTTAGAAGTTTAAACGATCGTTGCGGACTTAAACCAATATCATTTGAAAACGTAATATTTTCTGGAACATTGTTTGTTTAAACCCTTTCGTGAACTTTTATTGCTAGTTGGTGCTCGGTTTCGGTTGTTTGAAATTTTTTCTGATGCTGGTGGGCCTTTCCTGGTTGAGGTTTGTTATCGGCTAACATTTGTATTACGACTTCAGTAACTTCGATCTGAACGTTCAAAATATACTATAATAGAACGAGTATCTTATCTTAGTTAAATATGTTAGGAAGGCCAGGAAAAGGTAATTTCATTGATCTGTTATGCGTATTAAACCTTTTTTATGACTTGAAATCGTTTAGTAAAGCAATGATTGAAGCGTAAAATATCACTTGTTACATTAGGTAGTTAAATTTATAAACCGATTGTCATCAGACATGTTCATCTTAAATCTGAGGGCATAAAATTTTGACTGATGTGTTCTCAGGTCTTGGTCAAAAAGGCCAGTTCATTAAACTCCATTTTACATCCTGATTGCAATTAGCCAGATTCTTGTTTCTACACTCAAACAGACCCGAAATCGGAATCAACGAAGTTCTTATTCTGAAAATGTGAAGGAACCTCTAAAAATGTTAACTTTTGCATTTTTTCTCTTATTCCATTATCGTAGTTTTTAAATCAATACGCCATAGATAGGTAGTACGTTAAATCTCAACTTTTGGCACTCCGAATTGAACTGCATAATATTAATGAAGATTGATATATCCTCGTTTTATTAAAGCATAAATTTATTCTAAAAATAATTCTACAAATCGCAGTTAAGAGTGAATGTTTCGACGCATATGAACTTGACTGAAATGCAAATATATAAAAGCTTAATATGAATCACAAGGATAAGTTTAAATATTAATTACCACAGCTAAAACTCACACGCAGAGGCACAAAGGTGCACCAACACCTAACGGCCATATGAACTTTTTCTACTTCGTGGCTTAAATAATTATTAATAGAAATGTTCAGCATCAAAAAAGCCATTTTTCAATATTTTTATATAGATAAATTGTAACAAATTCTCATTAAAATTGGCTTTGTCCACATCCCTTTAATCAATTTTCCTGATTTTTCAATTTGTCATATCTGAATTAATTTTTCAATATTTTGTTCATTTTTTTTCACAAAAGTGCTTTTAAATGTGTGATATTTAGACAGTTACTTCATATTTTGATAATATATTATAAGACGAATAAGTTTAATTTGGACGAAAATAGTATTAAGATTGACAGCAAATTTCTGAGATGACAGTAGAGATTTAAAAAATGAATGGACAACTCGAAGTAATTACTAAAGAATCAATTTTGGAAAATTGATTTTATGTGGTACTCAATTAAAAAAACAATTATTTTCAAAAAGTTCAAATTAGTTAGTTAAAGTACAAATTTTCTACATTGAATTTTTTTTGGTTTATGCAATCATAATAATTTCGATTATACTGATATGGATCATTATAAAAATAATAAAGTTTATTGTAGAGTTGAGGATAAGGGTGATTCGGATATTCTCGACAATAATAGTGAAGATAATAAGGATGATAATTATAATAATGATAATGATGATTATGTTAATAAATATTGTAAAAAATAGTGATAAGGATTTTAATGGCATAGGTTACCCTAAAAGCGTTGTTATTGATAACGATGAAGATAATGATGATGAGGCTGATGAAGTGTGTGGTAATAAATAATATAAAGATTATTTGGATGATTTTGACGATAAATAACCTGGTGTTGGCATTGGCGATGGATTTAATGACTCTCTTGACGAATGTGAGGCCATTAAATAGGGTGAAGATGAAGATGATGACGATGATCATAGAATAATTATTATGAGTAAGACGATTATATAGAGGAAGACGAATCTGCTACTGTTATTCACAATGATGATGAAAAGGGTAATGCCTATGTTTATGAAGATGACAATGATGATGGTGGTTACTATTATTATCATGATAATGACGGTCACTGTAGAGGATGAGTTGGAGCATGACGAATTTAATTATGATAATGATGACAGTGAAGATGATAATAATATTAATAATACTAATGATGATGAAGATGATGATGACGTTGATGGTGATGATGTTGATTTTGATGACGAATAAGATGACGATGACGACAAAGCATATGATGATGAAAATCATGATGATGATAGTGTGGTTGGTGATGATGATGATCAGAATGATGATGTGAATTATGATGCGAATGATGATGATGATAATGATGATGATGGTCATGATGATGGATGTGAGAACAATCAGGAGAAGAATTGAATTAATTATTTCAAGTTCAAATCGAACTTTCTTATATGTAGCCGTAGATCCTACATTTCAATATGTTAAATCCACAATTTTTCGCATTTCTCTTATTCATTTCAATGAACATTTCAATGCCACATTCGGTTTGTTAAAGAATAAATTAAATTTATTTTTTAAAGAAATATGATCTTTTCTGATTGTGATATAAAAAAATGTATTTAAAATATTTTGTAGGATTTGAACAAACAGCGTTTTATCTTGGAACAGCTGATTCTAATGAAAACGTTGGAAATCATGTGTTTTTTGAAAATGAATTCGTAAGAAAGCGATGCATTATAATTGAACAAGGCGAGAAAATTATCACCTGCTCAACACCGTAAGTTTAATTGCATAAATTTACTTATTATGAATGTGCGAGGTGGATTGATTACCAATTAGCTTTAACGATCTTATTTTTAGCGGAGAAATTTAAGTATTAATATCTTCAAAAAATATTTCCGCTTTCCACTTTTAGCACATCACTCAGAAAAAATCCTTATATTTCTGTAAATATTTAAAAATAAATTTCATAGAATGTATATTTTGCCTACTTAATCTGGTCGTCCAGATTTTTTAGATTTTATCCGATAAAGCTACGATGATATGATGAAACACAAAATCTGTACGTTAGTTTTATTCAGAAACGTGTCAAGAACATCAGCGTACAAAAATTCTGCAAAAACAGGTTCAACGACTAAAAATTAAAGTACATTTAATTAAAAATTCATTGTATGTGCATTCGTACACTACTACATGCAAAAATCAGTTTCTAGACATAAAATGTCTTGCAAATCATCGAATGTTATTTTTTAATTATTATATTTTGAAAGTATATTTTAAATGAATACTGTTTACATAAGAAATTTTAAATTCATATCGGCACAAATGCCATCTTTTAACATTATTATCCATTAGAATAGAAATTGACGAACTCATGTTTTCGTGAAGTTAATATTCCAAAGTCATCTTTTAATAAGGATAATAAGCAATGAAAAAACAAATAAAAAACATTATTATAACTGGGCACATAAAACAAGCTGCTTTTTAATTCAAAAAATAATATACGTATTTTGGTATATTCCATTTTGAATTTTCCTATAAATTACAGCTAAATGTATAACTATGCAGCTTAATATCCACTAATTTTTTTAAAAAATTACAGAAATTTGATTTCCATATATATTCAATGCGATTTGATCCTCGATAGTCAGTTTGCCATCGTACTCTGATGATGATCATGGAAGGTCGGAACGCGTCAGTGCGTTGCGGCTGGCGGTAGTTTTGTAATGTTGTTCGACGACTGGTTAAATACAATGTGATTGGTGTTTATTTCAAGCTCACAAACGTGACTTAAAAAATTGTTACCACCACATGCGCAATCAATTATCGTTTCCAGTCAAGTACCATGTATGCTAGACTGCTAGAGATGGGAGCAAACTTGATTTAACGCAAGAAATTCCAGAACTCCTCTCTTTTTTTAAATGTATACCGATTGTTGATGAAGAGCAGTCTTCTCAAAACCTTTTTTAATTGAGCGATTTTTATCGTATTGAATTTGCAGGATATCACGCTTTGTGTTCATCTAATTTTCAAATAAAATTGAACAATCAAGGATTGTGTGGGTGGTGGTAACAATTATTTAAATCAAGTTTGTGAGCTTGAACGAAACACCAATGCCAATGTGTTTAACCAGTTGTCACCAGTCGTGCGCCTTGACACGTTTCAACCTTCCATGTCCATCAACAGAATACGATGGCAAATTGACTAGCTAGGTTGAAACCGCAATGCATATATATGGAAAGCAAAATTATTTATGCGGTTCTCACCTCTAGTAATCTTGCATAAATTGTGCTTGGCTGTAAATGTCGGGTGCAAAATTTCTATGCAGTTAAATCAAAATTATATATGCGGCTCTTACTTCTAGTAGTCCGCATACATTGTACTTAACTGGAAATGCCGGCTCTGCAATTTCTATGCAGTCATAGAAATTGTGCAGCTTTTTCAATATCAGTCAAAAGTACTTATATTCCTAAGTACAAATTAAATATGAACAAAGTAAGGTCACTACACTTACATACCATGAAGTTATACTTTTAAACTACTGCAACCTAACTTTGGCATGAGAATAGTATTAATCTAAAACGAGTAAGTAATATTTATACTGTACATTCATGTAGGAATAAATATTTTAAGCCATGCAAAAAATGTAACAATAGAATAAAGTGATTATCTGAATATATTTCAGGCCAGGAGAGGCAGGTGTTTATACTATAACAGTAAAAGTCAATGGTGTTGCATTTACTGCGAATCAGCTTTGCCGTGGCGGATGTAAAGTTCAGGTATGCGTTATTTCTCAGCATTTGCACTTTTAAATTTGTTCAACATTGCTCATGCGTTTAGATAGACGGCATTTTTTAATTGCAGCTTTTTTGAATTTTTATGATTTTGATCGCATTATTTCGAATCAAACCATTCGAAAGTTATAGAAGAATAAAGTTATAATAAAATTGTAACTTAATTTATAAATTTAGACAGAGCCAAATTCACACAAAGGATAGAATAAATAGGAACTTTTCTCCATAGCATAAACTAAATAACGAGGTAAATCCATCGATTTTGAAGCAAGATATGCCGTTATATATCACCTGTTGTCTGATAATTTTAAATATTATATATAATAGTATATTAAAATATCACTGGTGATCTGGCACAGGCGAATTTATGAAATAAAATTATTGTACCACTTATTATTATCATAATTACTATAATCAAGGTCGCGATTTTCATTGTTATCACCGCACGCGCAACCAATGTTCGTTTAATTGTCATACTTTTCCAATATACACGGAGGTTTTCCTAGAAGGAATGTAAGCCATAGATGGCGAATAGTAGTTAAGTTAAATTTCTTTATTACCAGTTTGAATTTCATTGGTTGAATTAATGTAATTTTCATGTATAATGAGTTCTGTTTTTTTTATAAAAAATTTAGAGGTGTAATAACTAAAATTGTTGAATTTTCTCTAGAATATCTCATATATGCTTTGTTGAACATAATTGCTTAACGAAATTCAATTAAAAGATATTTTCCACTCGCCAGTTTTCAACCTGACGAAATTATCTGTTGCTTTTAATATTGCAATTAGGTAAACTATACTGAGACTTATTAAACTAATTTATCTTATAAAATTGCATTAAAAGTTTAGAAAAAAATAAACTTAACGGTAATAAATGCTCAAACACACATAATTAATTTCGCAAATAAACCTAATACACAAAACTAGATGTCATTTCTTAAATCTTTTGACTTCGAGGGTGACTTTAGGAAATTATTATATGGCCTATTGCAAAGGAAACAATCCATTATGAAAGGCCGTTCAGCGCCCTGAATTAAACATTCCGAGACGTTAGAAAACAAGTACCGGTAGTCAGAGTTTGTTTTCAGAATTGCAGCGATTTTATCGCCTGCAATGGAAATCAGGCCCTTATGTTTATGAACGAGGTGGTTGGCTTGAAACAGCTACATTGACTTCTTCGTAAAGAATAGTGCTTTTCGAAGAAGATGCATATACGCAGCATTTGTGTGTTCTTCGGTGTTAAAAATGTCAATGATGAGGATTAAAAAATAAATTACTGTTTATTCAATGATACATAATAAAATCTTTACTCGAAAAAATATTATGAAACAACAAATAATAGCAAAAATATATCAAAAAAATTTCGGATAAAAATCACAGAAAAAAGACTGCTTTGGCATTATTTTTATATATTTTTTTAATACCTTGCACCTCACCATATGCATTATATTAAGTTTAAAACACGATGCATTTAGCATAATATGCTTACTGTGAAATAATCTAATTTGAGCAGAATAAACTATATAAATTCTGTGATTAATTTCAATATCGTAGTAAATAATCTTAACTTGATATGTCATTATTTTGACCTACTTTTATCTAAGTTAGATTTATCGGAAAGGAGACATTTAGTATCCTCTTTTGTTAAATTGAATAGTTAAATTTTAGGTTGCAGAAAAGTCAAATCCAAGCCTTTACCAAAGGTTTAACAAATAAATTAGGTAGAATAATGTTGCGACATTTTCATTTATTTCAATTATCTATTACCAAAAATGGAAACATTTTATTCATTAGCCCGATAACAGTCTAATTGGCGTCTAAAAGTGCGAAGATGTGTAAATGTCTGGCCGATATTTAGGTGCTTAGAATATACATATCGCGGAAATAAATACCATAATGTAATATATTTCACAAGCTGAACATGCAAAATTTGGATTATAAAGACGATTTTCGCAAATTCATTGTGATGTTATTGCATATATCTCGTTGAATTATAAAACTTCCGTATGAAGACTTATGTTAGAATTGAACGAATCATAATCATAATTTCATGAAGTTAAAAGAGACGTTTGATATTGTAATTAGTTTGAACAAATTTACAAAAATCGGATTGAACTATTTGCAAAATAACAATGAAGGGAAAATGGATGAATATTTGACGTCAATTTTCAAATAATGGGTTTAAAGTCGAAATCTTGAAGTTAGTAATGAAAATAACGTCGATAGAAAGGATCATCGATAGAACGTGGAGAATGAATTCTCTAAAACAGAAACATAAGAAAATGGGCGGATATTGTCACTAAAATTGGGAGTGAGGTTACGGTCCGACCGATGAAACCGTTATATTAATTTAGTTTGGTATATTGGACGATGAATCAAATAATAAAGTCGCATTAATCACAACGACTAAATATAAAAAAGCGGTAGATGAATTAGCTAAATGTTTCATGATTCAGAGAAAAGCGAATCGGCCAAAGCCGGTGATGTTAAAGATTTCGAAGAGGCTTTCGAATGATGAAATATGAAATAAAAATTTCTCTATTAAAATGAACTGATAAACATTTTCTACAACGAGATCTCCCTGTTCAATATGGAATCTATAAATATAAACAAAATGAGCAAAGAAGGGAAAAGGCAAAAGAAAATACCCAACATAAACATGGTACATCGCGATGATTTGTTAAAAAATCTACCGTAAAACCGTACCAAATTTATTGATCAAATATATAGTAAGTATGAGGAGTAGTCGCAGTACCAACTGATAATTCGCAAGAAAGCAAAAAGCGCGAGTGGTCATGAGATTGTATGTTTTTTGTTTATATTAGCAAATAATTCTGATCTTAATTGAGCTAATTTGCCACTAGTTACGCCATAATAAGTACAGAGGTGCATACATGTTAATTCTCGGCAAGTAATTATATTTAACCATTATATATTCAATCAAATTATATCGTGATTATCACAAAATATGATAAATGATGAATATCAAGGTCAGAATATATGTGTTAGCTAGAGAAGCAGATTTTCAGAATCGATTTATACTGTCAACTTTGGTGAAATTTGGCCCATGATCAAACAATTGTGTTGGCAACCTTTACACGTGTGACGTATTTATTTTAATTCTGCATTAACGCTAAATTCATATGAAACTAAATCAACTACTGCTTGAATGCAACATGTGTAGCAGATTGTACCGACCAGCAATCAAACATTTTTTCATACTAACTTTGGCATAATCCTTTGTTTCTATTTCAACTAAATTGTTATTAGGTACACACTCGTTTAAATCTAATCGCATATTTAATTTAATTTCTTTTCAACATAAAATGTACTAACAAACTTTGAAATCGACAGAAAATACTAAAAGTATAATCTACCAATAATTAACATTCAAAGGTCATTATAAATAGAATTCATAAAGGCACAAATTACTAATATCCATATTTAGTTCACCTCATCAGTTAAGCAGTTAGAATATTTTCAATTTTTTGCATATGCTTCGCGTGCGCCCGTGTATATAATATTGTATTCCTGAAGGTATTGCTGAATTGCATGTTATAGGTAATCCAGGTTTTTTCTATTAAATAAAACTTGATTCGTCCTTGTGAATGTTGTTAGTTACTTTCCATTGCGTGGTGGAATGAACATTGAAATGCGGCTCTTATCCATTTCGAATTCTGACCCTCTTTAAAATTCCATTTCTTATTGAAAGCAGATAAATTTCTAAATGAAACTGTAATAATAAAACCATATTTATTAGTTTTTGTTATTTATCATGCAATATAACCTAGGTTAATTTCTTTATAATTCCAGGGTGTTATTAATAGGCGTGGAAGTACCTCATATTTCATGGCAGTGTCTAACCGAAATTTTGGTAAAATGATATAAAACTTCTGTTTAGAATAATTAGCATACATTGACTAGAAAGTGTGTCGTAAAACGCACTGCGTACACTTTTTTCAATTATCAGTACGAAATTTTGTAAGTTTAATACATATTATGACAGCATTTGAACTTTTAAATGCTTGGATTGTATTTATTTATCCCTCTCGACCAGGCTGCTAAGTATATTTCTTCGAAGTTGGTCAATATTTCAAAATTTATCATTGTCAATTTTAAGTGTTGAGACAGAACCTCTCAATATTTAAAATTTCTTAACTAAAGTAATATATGAAATATATTTCATGCTAAACGCTTGTCTTTCTTTCGCATTATTATTTTTATTATTATTATTATTATTATTATTATTATTATATTGGCCACAATAATATTATTATTATTACATATTATTATTATTATATACATATTATTATTATTATTATTGACTGCTGGATTAATAATCTTAGTAGAGATTTAAATTGTTATCGTTCCCTGAATTGTTTATTTACTAATGACAACTAATGATTTAAATAAACACACCCAAATTAACTAGGAAACTTTGGAGCACAGAAGTAGCGAGTAGAGCTAAAAAACTCGCACATATTTACTGAAAGATTTTTTATTCAATACTATGACAGTTCAATAAATTATATGCAAATTAGCGCAAATCTGTCAAATGTCTTACTTAAACAAGACACAAGAAAGAAAAAAGCGCGTCTAATATTTTTTATTTTTGGCTCGGAGCTCATTATTAATTGATTAACAATAACATGTATTTAGTTCCGTTTCGGTTATACATAAGCAAACATAGCTTTATCTGTGTGATTTTAGTTCCAAATAAAAATTATTATAAAACCCTGTTGGATTCTTAGACCACAGGCGGAATATTTTATGAAATTTAATGCAAGTTGCCCAAGAAGTGTAAATGGCATTGTATACAATTAAGACAACAAATAAAAAATGTCACTAAATTTTACTGGTATGGAATAAATTTTATGGTATATTGGAGAAATTAATATATTGAAATGAAGCCTTTTAGAATCCGTAATTAATCGAATTCATCTAAAATATGCTTCGTCAAAAACAGAGCGCCCAAAAGGAAAACAACCAGGATATTTCAATTAACATATAGCAGTAAAAACTTTGTTTATCAACATCCGTGTAAAACATAACGCAATTTTGAACTAAAATGTGATATTAAAAATACGAATAAATAAAAATGTTACCTCATAACGTGACGTGTAAACTTTATCTTCTGAAAGGGTATAAGAAAATTTCTGACCAATTATTTAATATTTCTTTCCACCATTGAAATTATCATAGACTAATTTGCAAATTGACCAACATAACATTATCAAATTCACTTACTCTCTGCAAACTGACCATATACTCATAAGATTAGAATCGAAAGCTTAAGGTTTTTCAAGATTAGAAGAATAAACAATATATGCGGACGAATCAAATGTTTATTTATCATTAAATTCAACTCCAATTAATTGTGGACACATTCACAATGAAAGCGATGACACACCACATGACGTTACGCAAAAGAAGTGGTCTAAATATAGCAAAACAAATCAGGCATAGCTAAAAGGGGAGTGATCAAAAAGGTTTACAATTGGGATAGAATGAGCGAAACTATTAACAAATACAGAATAATGCCTATAGATACAGGGAGAAAAAAGATTTATTAATAAATTGAATTTCAGACGGCAAACTCTGTGCTGTTACTAAGTAGACTGAATAAAATTGAAAAACAAGGCGAATCGAAAAGAAGTCTCGGGAAAATGACATTCGTACACGTAACAACCATCAATACAATAATGACAGATTTCAGACTTTACCTTGCACAATAAAATGAAAACCCAGGATGTTTTTCTATGAAAGATTGTAAAGTGAAGTTAGTATTCGCGATATATATATATATATATATATATATATATATATATCGCCTTAGCAATTAAGTTCAAACTTTTACCAATTTTGTACTCTTGATCTCTTTTGCATATATATAAACAATTTAAAATTATTATATACTACGTAATAACGATTATTCTTAGAATAATCAAAGAACGTTTTCTTTATTATTTTTTAATGATGTTTCAGTTAAGCAATGATTACACGCCCACCATAACTTCAATTGAGCCAAGATTTCCAGAGCCTGGTATTTAAAATTTGTTTTGATTTTTATATTGAGAAATTATATATTAATTATTAGACATTTGAATGTTTTACGAGATTTTATAATTACCTTGCCATAAATAGTCTGTTTGCTTAAATTTTAATGAAATTTACAGGTTTCCTTTTACAAAACCGCGATTAGCAAATGCTAACTCGATGGAGATATATAAAATAAGTAATAATGTCATAGAAAAATAATAAATATTTTTTTACTCCATTATCACGTAATGTAATTACAGTTAGAAATTGCTTCTTTAATCACTCTACGACCACTAAAAGTATATTTCAATATTGATGCACAATATTTATGTCTTGGAAGCATTAAAATGTATCCGACTGCTGTGCAAAAAAGTTACTGGCAATATTTATTTATCAGAGTGTGAATTTTTATACTGAAAAAATATAGTATTGTTTCATTTATTTGAACGCAATGAACAAGACACCAACCTTACCGGCAAACTATAAAAAGGAAGCGTTAATTTTTAAATTACGACATAAGTTATTTGCCTGAGAAAGTTTTTGAATGGTTTTTTCGTGAAATGAAAATATAAGATAATATTTGTTAAATTATTCATAATTTAAACATAGTTATGTTTTGCCTTTTAGGCTCAATCGTACAATTTCATGGAAAAATCTTTACATGGAGGTTCGGCTTCAACATGGATTCATTTGTTGTTGATCGACCACAGAGTATTACAAGGTGATTTCTGTGTAAATAATCAAGTGAAAATTCAATTAGTTTTGAACATTTTGTTAGTAGTTTCATGTTAAAAACTATTTCCCGTTAAATCATGAAAACCTTTATTGGTGCAAATGCGATCACTTAAAAACACATTTAACCAATTTTTATAGACATTTTGGGGGAGAAATACATATTAAAATAGCGGGTATAAATATTATTCAGCCAAATTACAGAAACAAATATGGAACTTTGTGTTCCTAAAAGCTAGACATACTCATTGTTTCAAACAGTCCATATTTGAAACTCAATTTCTAGTATAAGATAAATTTATTTTGGACACGCCAAACGCTAAATTTAAAAATAATTACATTTATTTTTCAAAGAAATTGAGCTGCTAAAGCATATATTTCTGTGTAGCACTTTAAGTCATAATATGTTAAAGTTATTTTCATATCACTAAACTTTAATTTCGTGTTTCGTTGTTTTCTATTTGTCTGCTTACAAGTAGTCAAGATAAAAAATGGAATAAACCATTTTTTTATGTTTATAGAATTTACAATGGTGGCTATAACTGTGAACCTCAAAAACCAAATTCTGACGAATAGTAAGTTTATCCGAATAAAAAATTCAACTAGATCATGCCAAATGAAAAATTTTATATATTGTGGTAGACTTGTCTTTCATTTAAATAATATAATCTCGAACGAACATCAAATTGTTTAATTACTAATTCAAAATGAAGAATATTTAAATTGATTCAATGATTGTTTAGAGTGTTATAAGCTCCTGCAAAGTTAAGACTTAAATAAAACAGTTTTTAACATATTCAAATAGATAGTTGCAAGATAAGGACAAAAATGTTGATACTTCTGAAGTAGAAGTTTCGCCAGAAAAAAATCTGTAAATGATTCTGTGCCATTTGCAATGCATAGCAGTTTTACAAACGGCAACGTAAGATAACTTTTATTATGCCTTTGAATATAGTTTTTGTCTAAATATATTTTATTTATGATTAATCACAATAAAAGTAAATAATATAATATAACTTTGACTGCGTCAGAATTTCTAGATAACTCAGTCTTTACGTCTATGCGGAGTAACATAAAAGTTAATTCATTCATATTTTAGAACAGATTTTTATCAGCTAAATTTAAAGTTTAATACTTATAGAAATGTGAGAAAATAATTAGTGTCATTGTTGAAAAGTTATTCTTTCGAAAAAATATATATAAAACTACATACAAACACTACCATCCGAGCAGGATGATAACAAAACAGCCAGAAAACTTTGAAATAACAGCACATTGTCTAGTCTTTGGGAGAAGTGACGCGTGACGTTTTACTTTAGCACCATTTGCCTATATTGTGTCTAGCAAGGATTCTGGCGACTTTGGATTTTTTTCGTTAATTACATATATCATAAACTATTTTGGTATTTTCATCTCTTCAAATAGTTTCACCAAACTCCAGATAGAAAATTGATGCCTTTCAAGGATCTGTTATTAAAGCGCGACAACAAATGTATAAATATATGCAACGAAAAATAGATAATTTATACAAATTAAAAATTGATATATACAAACATGAATGATAAAATTGCCTTATAATTAGATACTACATTTAATTTTCCAATGAGACAATAATCTTAGCTGTCATTTGCAAACGTAAATTATGAAATCCTGTAACTACATATTTGCACTTTATTATCTTAAAACATATAATGAGTAATCCATTGTACGAACAATAATATTAAAAAACCATTTTTTATGTACATATATATGTATATATATATTTACATATTTTTTTAATATTTATATATCCCATATATATTAACTAAACACATCATAAAAGAGTATATTAATTTCATCAAGTACTTGCAAAAGATGATGCGGTCGGGAGACGAACATGGGTACCCTTATTATAGTTATAACACACTCTGTGTCACTTATGTCGCGCACCATATACAACTTTCAGTTGTATTCAATTTTATGTTATTTGGTCAATCGTGTTTGTTCATGCTTCGTTCAAGACTATTCTGGCAATTACCTGATGAGTGAAGAATAAGGACAAAACCGGTCTTATTAATGGATTTTATTTACATTCTTATTTACTCTTATGGATATGCTCTCTCTCATATATATATATATATATATATATATATAAAATTTATTATTATTTATACTGTATTGTTTATATTTTAAAAATGTTGAAAACATGAAATACTTTCATCAATGCCAAAAAATCCATGGCAACGAGGCTAAATATTTCTTAATGCATGAAATATTTGAGCCAATTAAAGGAAAAAAATTAGACTGTAAGCTATAGTCTTCAATGCGCATTGAGAAAAAATGGCTGCTCACTTATAATTTCCCTAGCCAGGCATATAAACGATGCTTGCAATTTCATATCGCGTAAACGTAGAGTTGTTAAAGAATAAGTAACAAATTGAAAAGGTATAAATATTTAATTTAATAATATTTATTTTACTTGTAATACCTATATTTTAATTTTGAAAAGTTCAAGTAATGTGTGAATCATGGAAATTATTATATTTTTAATAAAATGTGTATATAATTTTGAATTAAATAGTTAATGCATAATTTCACCATTTTTATAAACTACGTAGTCATATTTTGTTTATTTTTACCTGAAATATATTTAAAAAGTTATGGAATTGTTATGGATGCGAAAGGGTCTGATTTTGGTTCGATAAAATGCCGATTATCTGGTACGTACATTGGAGGTGAGAACGTCAGCTTCATAGTTCAGCCGCCTTTTGGAAGGTAAACAATCTTAACTATGCGTTCTAAATTCCAAGAGTAACTCAAAAATAGATTTATATATTAAGAAAATTAAAAATGATGTTTTACAATATATGGAAGAATGAGTATTTTTGTAACTAATGCGAGTATGTT
>JAQBSW010002948.1:0-92502 GCA_029291075.1 Eudiplozoon nipponicum
ACCTGTTATTCCAGTAAATGCACACACTATGGCGAAATTTAACTGTCGTATTTCCCCACAATATTGACCAAAATATATAGTGGTTAAAGGGCGTAATACCGGCTCCTACTGATGAGTCGCCAGTAAGCACGAAACGAATGTGCCCGTGAGATTATACTTTCCGTTCATGCTGCCTTTGGTTTATCCTTCTGGTCACAACTGAACTAATTTGTTACTAGGTTCGCAAAACCCAATACATACTTGCATATATATTAGCTCTTCGCAACAAACAGTATTTAACTGTAATATATTGAATTGAATGATGTCATGCTTACCGCGAAATGTGATAACTGATATCGACGCCTATGCATCGTCCAGTGGGGCAAAATTTAAAGGAAATGATACAGTGACAAATAGGGACTGAAGGAAGTTTGCGGAATCTGAGCGAGTTTGAAGTAACTAGTGTGATAGGATGAGCATCGTAGCGCAACAATGAGCTCCCAATCGGGCCGAATTGGCCTTTCTAAACGACACAATGCTTGGATTAAACTGACAAATGTAAGTAATTAACGGGTCACGCGTTTATATCAAGTTCGAACCTGTGCTTCTGTTAAATCTACTAAGTGTTCTGCTGTGTTAACGTTCATAGGAATCCGCGCGAGATAATTCTCGCGAAATGGAGAAAAGTTTGCGTCCTAACTATGTGGACGTCTGCGTTGAAATGCAGCGTTAACCGTGATAGTGGCGTTCATTTCTGTCCACGTTCGGGAAAGTTTCTCATTGCTGCTTCAAATGCGGTTGGTGATGTATTCGCACGATCTGCGTCTTGGCCTACATTCGAGGACTCGGCTTCGTGCGAAACAAAATTTTCGTCGGCTGCAAGAACCCGTGAACTGACTAGAGCCTAGCTCACCATTTCATTTCGAATTTACCGCGTGAATTTACGTGACCAAAGGTGAGGCGAGCAGAGGTGCCGACTAAACGAGACCAACACTGTGAGGTATCCGTTCGCAACATGGAACTAATTAATTGTTTCGGCTCCACTGCGTAACCATGACAATTGTCCGGTGCCAACCACCCCTGCCTGCGTAATTCTCACGAAAATATGAAAACAAGTTAATGCACATTTAGTCCAACGTTAGTTGAGGTTTAGCGTCGCTCTGTTCACATGTGAGTGTGTGTGTGTGTGTTTGCGAGTTGGTGTGTGTGTGTTGCGCATTCATTGTCTGAGAGAAGCAAGTATGTTTTGGCGCCTGTCACTTGAAATCAGACGCACGGTGGTCTTCGCAGAGCCAATTTGACAGGTCGAATTCAACAAGTTCACTCGGCTGTGCCTCTCAATGACCACATGTCTAGTTTTGACTGATTATTCCACGTAACTGCGCATCAATGCTCGTCCATCAAACCACGAATTTTTGAAAATTGTCTGATGTATGTAAATATATATATATATATATATATATATATGGCGATATATATGCATGCATGCGCGTGTTTCATTTATCGGCGTAGCAACAGAACTCATTAATCTTCCACCAGAGTTTGTCCGAACGGAATAAACAGCTTTATTTAATAACAACTTATTTAATATTGTTTGGCAAGATGCATTCGCCTGGTCCCTACGAAAACATGTCTTAGCGCCTATCACGTGCCAACTTGTAAAGGAATTCCCGGCATATTTGCTTCGAAGCGCAAACGGATGCACAACAATAGGAAATGGTGGGAGGGAGGCAAAGGAGTAAAAAGGATGTTTAAAACAGAAACGTGAGTGCTGAAAACCGATTTTGAGAACATAAATTGACTACCAGACACACAGCTGCAGATTATTAGGACAGTGCGGGGGGGGATGGAGGGTTGAAGGAGGGAATGCTTGACTGGTGAGGAATGATGAATTGCTGTGTCTGATAAACTGGCATTGTTCGATTCTGCGTGGGGCAGTTCAGCGAATAGATTAACAATTTACTAACTCATTAATTAGTTGTCTGAGTAAAAAAATAGAGAAACTGCTTGACGATTAACCGATGTCAAACCAATGCCTATGCTCTTGCCAAGTAACAAGCGGATTTGAAGCCAAAAGTAAATCAACAATTTAATTTGGATTATTGATTAATAAATTAAGTAAAAAAATATCAAAACCTCAGACACTCCGATAATAGTAATAATAATAATAAATCGCAAGCTAATGAAGCAACTAAAATCGACAATTTTCGCAATAATTCACGATTTATTTTAAATTAAACAACCATTGCTTTCGCGGGTGGTGATAACAATTATTTAAATAAAGTTTGCGAGCCTGAAGTAAGCACCAATCCCTTTGTATTTAACCAGTCATCGATCAACATAGCGTCAGTACGTGTGACTGACGCTATCACTTACTAAATACAAAAGGATTGGTGTTTACTTCAAGCTCGCAAACTTGATTTAACGAATTGTAGAACAATTGGTGGTTTGTTTATTGTGAACTATTTATGTCGTGGATAAACCGAAGTTGGTCTGTGCGGATAAGTATTCGCTGAATATATTTGACATTTCGTTTCATCCAGCATCACTTCGCTAATTCAAATCTATAATGACAGATCGGGGATGACTATTCGGAGATTTAGGTCGAAGGTTATTATCAACAGGATCTGTCTTGAGGAAGGACTGACACGAAGTGTAGGCTAACATGTGATTTAAAATTGCATTCATGAGGCGGTTTAGATGTTTTAGCAGATGAATAGCGAGACTCTGAATCAAATTCTAACTATTAAAAATTTCCGCTGAAAAACTTCCGTAAACTATTCATAAATTACATATAATGACGAAACAGTTGTAGATGACGAATTTCATTTTTATATTATGTAACTGGTGTTCAGCATTAATAGTTATTATCGGTTTTTGTGTATTATATCCCATCCTAAAAAAATTGTGTTGATACAATGTACGGAATTGGTATTTTCATAGCCAGTGTTTTAGTAATCTTCAAAGGCTCTGTACATATTATGTATAGTGAGTTTGCTTTGAAGTTGAAGTGTCTAAGACTTTAGATGGAGTTAGCTTCACTACTTCAGGTTTACACCTTTTGTCTAGGAGATTTTACCGTCGTATTGTCCCACATTCCTCGCCAAATTATACGTGATTTTAGGGCATACTACCGGCTCCTCCTGATGAGTCGCCCGTAAACACAAAATGAATGTACACACGAGATTCTACTTTCCGTTCATGCTGTCTTTGGTTTATCCTTCTGGTCATATTTGAACTAATTTGTTGTTAAGTGCGCAACACCTTATACACAATTATCGAAAAAATGTTGAAGAAATTCCTCGTTGTCGTTAAGTGCATTCATTAGTCATACTTGCTATGTGTATGCTAAGAGTCTTGCATTATATTGAGAAAATCAACACCTGATTAAGCCTGATTTGAACTTCTGTCATAGCGCATCGGTTAAATAGAATTACGAGGCTCTATTTTAAACTTAACGTTGACTTCTACACAGAGAAATTCAAAATACTGAATGTCGTAGATCATTCACCAGTTCTCACCAAATCGGTCAGACTGAAAATTTACTTGCGTGTGCTACCACAAATGCAGGCAACATACGAAAAGCAATTTTTTTCCAGTCAAGTCAAATGTACCTGACTTATTAATTACTTTCATTTGTCAGAATGAACTAAGCATTGTAGAGTGTGGAAAAGGCAATTCATCCAGTAGACCGGTTTCGTTTTTATTGGGCACTCATCACGTACTGGCCAGAATTCGCAGCGGACAGGGTTCAAGATCGCAACCTTGATTAAAAGTAATTGTTATCACCGCTCGCGATGGAAGTTCTCAGCTGATTTCGCGCGTTGCATCTAGTAAGTCAACTGCAAATTGAGTTTCTCACTCTGTTCAGTTGCTCTCGCCAAAGTGCTATTCCAGTTCAATGAAATTTAGTTTCGCAGTATTTCTCGTGTTGCCTAATCTATTTTTACCTTTCTGTAAAACGAATAATCGACGGCGTACATTTCTGTAAGCTATCAGCACTGAATCTGGTCGCGTCGAAGTGAATTTCAACACACTGTACATAAGTCGGTAAAAGTGAGAAAATGTGTCGCGCGTTAATTGGCATTCGCAATGGCCTTCTAAAAGGAAGCACGTCTCACTGCAGTCGGAGAAGAGAGTTCTGGCAACCTAAATGTCAGCCGGCAGAAGAATAGGCGTGCACCGACTACCGCGCAAAGCAGACCGTGCTCGTCTCAGCAGACTGTCTCGCATCAACTGACGCACACAAAGGAATGCCGCAGTGACTCTGCTGAGCGGATGCTGTCAATTTAGAAGCAAAGTGTAATTGATTTAGGAGAGAGATAGAGAGAGAGAGACATAGATAGTTAGATAAATAGAGAGATAGAGAGAGAGAGACAGATAAAGATAGATAGATAGATAGAGAGAGAGAGAAAGAGGTGTGTGTGTGTGTGTGCAGAAATAAGCAAGGCAGTGATATGATGGATGTACGATAATTAGAATGATGACCAAATGTCGTACACTGATCAAATGAAAGATAACTTGAATGGAAGCAGACAAACAACGGTGGACTGAGCATCACACGAAAATCATGTTAGACAGACAAATTAAAATTGTCGGTGAGTTTGACAGGCCAAAAAATGATTATCCAGTTTACAAAAAGTCACATTCAATGGAATTTTTATTGATCAATGTTGACTATTTTGTTGTTTGATTGCTTGACAAAGTGAGATGGCAAAGAATTACTAGATAAACGGTGTACGGAAATATATCTCTTCGTTATTAATAAAGTCATCTAAACTGTAGCCAATAATCGGTCATACATTGCGCAGTTCGCAATTAAAATTACTAAAATGAAGTCTGTGAACTTTAAATATCATCATCATCATCATCATCATCATCATCATCATCATCATCATCATCATCATCATCATCATCATCAATCAATCATCATCATCAATCATCATCATCATCATCATCATCATCATCATCATCATCATCATCATCATCATCATCATCATCATCAATCATCATCATCATCATCATCATCATCATCATCATCATCATCATCATCATCATCATCATCATCATCATCATCATCATCATCATCATCATCATCATCATCATCATCATCATCATCATCATCATCTGCATCATCATCCTCATCATCTCCATAATCATCATCATCATCATCATCTGTATGATTTAACGAACATTGGTTGCACAGGCGGTGATTGCAATTACTTTTAATCAGGGTTGCTATCTTGATATAAACACCTGACCCATTATCAACATCCTCCTTAATAAAATGCGGTGATGCTGAGGAAGGTAAGGAAGACGGTCTTCTATGCATGCACGCTGATTGTGGACAGAGCAACAGGGGTCGTTAAAGCAGACTTAATGCAAGAGTTTCGTTGGTTCTGAACTTTATTTTCGATTGTTGCCACAAATCCAAGCAAATTTTAATGCACGCTCGGTCAGTTAATGAGCAGTGTTTGGTAGAGCAGAATTCTGAAGTCTTGACAACAAGTTTGTAATCACGAAAACCAGTCTGCCTGTGGAACACAGTTATACGTGCGCGCTATTTTCTGCGATGCCAATTGGACAAGCAAATATCTGGAAAATATCCTCCACAGACGAATGCACACAAACAGACATTTAAAATCGCCCTGTACGGTGGATTCAAGGCGAACCGGGGGCAAGAGACTGAAATCCACCAAGCCTGTCTCCTGAAACCCATTCTGCGCAATACCACACAAAATCTTCACTAGTCAAAGTTTCTCATCGTTAGTGATGGTCACGTGCAAAGTGACCATGTGCCCGGTATCGTGAATCACAGCATCTGGCCACAAGATAGCTGGCCTATCTCTCCTGACGTCCCAGCCACGTTAACGTGGCGTCGATCATGCGCAACCAATGGCTACTTGACTGATGTTAAATTTGAGAAGAAAAGAGTTCGATACGCTTTCAACGCCACCATACGCATGATGGGAGGGCTAAGACATGGAGTCACCCAATTAGAAAAAACACCTCGATTAAATCCGAAATGGGATTGGTGTTTACTTCAAGTCCGAAAACTGGATTAAAACAATAAATAGTTTAATAGAAAAACACCTATCGGAAAATTTGGCTGCAAAAATTTAAATTATCTAGTGCGCACGAAGTGGCGAAGGCAAAAACCCTACCGCATGTGGAAAGGGCGGATATTTTGAATAACGATGATTTGCTACATGGCCTTCGCGTCAGTGGAGTGACTAAAGAGGCTACCTTGATTATGTTCACGGCTGCATAGAAATGCGGCAGCCGACATTTCCAGTCAAGTTCAAGGTATGTGAGACTGCTAGAGGTGAGGGCCGCATACCTAACTTTGATTTCCATATATATCCAATGCGGTTTGATCCTCGATAGCCAGTTTGCCGTCGCACTCTGATGAAGATCATCATGGAAGGTGGAAACGCGTCAGTGCGTTGCGAATGGTGGTAGTTATGTTACGTTATTTGAGGACTGGTTAAATACAAAATAGGATTGGTGTTTACTTCAAGCTCGCCAACATGATTTAAAGAATTCCCTCTTAATCGACTGCTAAATGCCTTATTTGTTGATTTAATTCTGCGATTTTCAGCGCGGCGATTGCAGCCCACGAGTTTGCTCGCATGCAGTTCCGGGCGTCTTCGACTTGATTGTTTGTTGCAAGCTGAAGTCTAGTCGAGTTATCGTGGGGCCCATGAATGTGTGTGACTGCCGTGAATGCTTCCGTGTAAGTAGTGCCTGATCACGTTTCTAGTCTATTCTAAGTTGAGAATGTAGCTGACTTTGGGGCAGACAGGAAGGTCGTAGCCAGTGCTGTTACAAAACAGAACTATTAAATTGTATCAAGTTACTGTTGTTGTTGTTGTTGTTGTTTTTGTTGGTGTTGTTGTTTTCTGTTCAGAAGATTCTGGAGTACACTCCATTGTTTGGTTGATGCAATTGTTTCGTATTAATGGTTATTTCCGATGCGCATACGCAGAAATGGATACATGCGTGGCATAGATAAGTGCATGCACATGTCGGGTTTTTCTACGCTTGTCAGTCTAAAACATGGAGTAGTCGGTAAAAATGACATACTGACACTGACAGGTGACATTCACTCCCGACGGCATAACCCGCCTGAACGTCAATTTGGCGGTGTCTAGCTAGCACTGCCAATGTCTTTACGCGCACGTCCGTACATGCAATACACGTCCTTCGCACAAAAGACATTTCAGAAGCTCTAGAAACGGACGTATGCTTATTAAAGTCCGCAAGATAAATTGCAACATTAAAATGGAGATGTCAAAATATGCAGAACCTGTTGTGTTGTAGTTAAATCGAACAAGAAAGATTTATATATATATATATATATATATATATATATATATATATATATATACGAAAATGGGGGATAGAAATGTGGATGAAATGACATGTTCGCTGACGGATATAATAATAAATTAAATTAATAGGTAAATTATAGGTATATATATATATATATATATATATATATATATATATATATATATATATATATATATATATATATCATCATTATAATTAATTATAAGGGTAGAAACTAAACATGATTTATTTATTGCAAGATTTGCATATGGGTAGATTGATCGATTGGAGGATAATTAGGCAGGTACACGTTTTGACCAGGAGAAGTGCGTTTTCTTTGAGTAGATAAGGAGAAGAATTTGTCATTGCTAACGTCATCTGATAATCCACCCACAAAAACAGAAAGGTAGATTAATTCTTATCCGAGCTGCAGTATCAACCGATTCCCTGTGAAAGAATATTGCTTACAAAAGCGTCTATTTAAATCGGTTTTCGCATAGTATGTCCTTATGAAGTACTCCAACTTGACTCAACACACATCGACACTAGATAAACCGGTGTAGCCTAATTAGTGGTGGCACATGACACAATCTGGACAGTGGCTCAAGTTGACAACCCCCGAACTAGCAGAAAAATAGGAGTAATAGTTGAATAGAGGCTGGACAATTAAATTAAACAGGATATCTTTATATATCACACATCATTATATATATATATATATATACATATATATATATATATATATATATATATATATATATATAGTTCCTTCTTTAGAGGTTAGAGCACCAGTTTCCGCAGCAGACGTGCCCAGGTTCAAGCCCTATCTGCAGCGAATTCTGGCCAGTAGTTGATGAGTTCCGAATAAGGACGAAACCGGTCTACTGGATGAATTGCCTTTTCCACACTATACAATCCTTAGTTTATACTGACAAATGCATGTAAGTAATTAATGGGTCAGGAGCTTATGATATGATTAGAGTAGAGTTTCGTCATTAACTAGTGCAATATACATTTGTGTTGTGTAACACCTCGGCTAATGCCTCTTCCGTCGATAATTGCCTCTGCAGAAACGTCTCCGCCCCACCTGGTAACAAATGCGAACACAGGGATCGCGGCATTAATTTGTGCGCTTCTGCGATCCAGCGCGATTTTGCAACTACTTCCGATAAATCAAGATTAGCGTAATCGCGTAATATACGTCATTCTTATCCGATTTTTTAGTAGCATTTGATTGCTGTTTTGTCACTTGTCAAATGTTAACCACACAAAATGAAATAACACACTGAATTCACGTTGGCACTCACCGCACACTATTCTCACATCATACCTACACCTCCGAAATTAAGTGTATTTTGTCAGGTTTGATGAGAGCTGTTATTACACACACCAACCCTTTGCAATACCCCTCTGTGTTCATTCACCGTGTACCACGTAAATTGAGCAAGAAATTCGCTGGTTCACTCAAACAAGTAAACACATTCACACACACACACACACACACATTTATTTGTAGCACCTGGCAAGTTCTATTGTGATGAAATTCATCACGCGTGAAAATAACGTACACTTGTACATTTTTGCTGGTTATCAACGATTCGTTGAGGTGAAAAGTTGTTAACTTTCCGATACCTGTAGGGACCCGCAAGTTGTGCAAACGTAGGCGCAACACGCAGGCCATATAATTGAGCACGTGAGAATGAGGGTGTGTGTGAAGGTGATGCCGTGCGCGGCGGAGAGAGAGAGAGAGAGAGAGAAAGTGTGTGTGTGTGTGTGTGTGTGTGTGTGTGTAGCCGATGCAAAGATAAATTACATTTACATCAAGAGATAACCAGGTGTATAAAATCCGACACTAAATTAGTCATGCTTGGAAAAGATTAATTGAATTCGGCGTAGCCTACATTTCAACCAACTTCAGCATTATTCAACCAGCAATTTACCGAACACATGGGTGTAACTGCGTTAATTTAGGCGAGTGAAACTGAACATAGCTTTCACAAACCTCGTTCATTATCTGGAACCCATTCGCTGTGCATACACTCACAGAGCATGCATTCGTTACAAAAGTACCGTCAAATTGTTCTCTAAAATGAGTTATTACAATTGCATAGATGGCACGCATTTGATGCTGATTTCAACATTCCTCTAGGCCTACAATTAAACAATCATTGATTGCACGGCTGGTGGTAACAATTCTTCAAATCAAGCTTCAAGTAAACACCAATCCTGTTTTGTATTTAACCAGTCGTCGAACAACATAGCGAAGCTAACGCCAGTCGCAACGCACTGACGCGTTTCGACCTTCCACGAGGATCATCAGATTACGACGGAAAACTGACTAGCGAGGATCAAACCGCCTGGCATATATATGCAAATCAAATGAATGAATGTTTAATTGTATTGCCAAGTATATCTGTGACGACAGATAAAAACAGTTAATCTTCGTGACTGCATAGAAATTGTGCAGCTGACATTTACACCAACGTACAATGTATGCGAGACTGCTAGAGGTGAGAGCCGCATATCTAATTTTGCTTTCGATATATACGCAATGAGGTTTGATTCTCGCTAGTCAGTTTTCCGTCGTAATCTGATGATCCTCGTGGAAGGTCGAAACGCGTCAGTGCGTTGCGACTGGCGGTAGTTTTGCTATGTTGTTCGACGACTAGTTAAATACAAAACGGGATTGATGTTTACTTCAAGCTCGCAATAATCTTTCTGATCCCGTTTGTACCACCTTGTTACTAGGTGCGCGAAACCAAATAAATTAGTGCAGATCTTTTAGCTCTCTGCGACAAAAGAAGCACAAAAAGCATCAACCTCCAGAAGGCATTATTGATTGCTAGTCACCGAGTGGAGGGCAACTAAAGTTAACCTTTTTTCAGGATCAACAGACTCTCTCCCTCTCTCTCTTGGCAATCTTGTCATGTTGCAAATCCAAGCATAAACCCCAAAGCACAAAACCACGAACCAGGATGAAGGAACTTGTTAACTGTTCGCCCCACCATTACGAATGAATGACACGCTTGCTCCATTTGTTTCGTTTGTTAAACTTGTGAGGTATATTGCAACTGATGAAGGCCTACGGTAAGTATGGCCGCAATATTTTGCAAAAAGAAAACTA
The DNA here is from genome assembly GCA_029291075.1 of Eudiplozoon nipponicum. Lineage (NCBI taxonomy): Eukaryota > Metazoa > Platyhelminthes > Monogenea > Mazocraeidea > Diplozoidae > Eudiplozoon > Eudiplozoon nipponicum. Next base: position 10,439 of record JAQBSW010002948.1, read on the forward strand.
CTGAACAAATGTGAAAGCTGCGTTAGTCAAAACACAGATCAGGTAATTTCACTTAAATGCCTGTTTGCCTCTAAGGTAGATAGGCAGCATTAAGTCAAATTAAGGTCTTTCTGTTAGCCTACACAAAATAATTGTCTATATATATATATATATATATATATATATATATATATATATATATATATATATTTGGTGTGTGTGTATGTATAATTCTATCTATCTAGCCATTAATCAATAAATATCCATCTCAACACTGTCCATCCTTGTTTCTTGCTTTATTTCTGTCATTCCTAGTTTCTGTCTTGTCTTCCCTGTTCTAACTGCCGTCTATTTACTGCTTAGATAAATGGCTTTGTGGTAAGTTGTTCTCTCGGGTTTGTGTGCACACTTCATTTTGTTATTGTTGTGCACATGTCATTATTGTCACAAAAGTCGACCAAGTAGTGATAACTCAGCACCGATGTACGTCGGCATGTCTCTGTCGCCAAACTTGGCATGGTTACAAATCCTGTTGGCTACACTCGTCGGAAATTAAGTCTTAATTATGTAGTCGGTTGCCTGGTTAGTTGGCCTGACAATCGATCAATCAATCAATCAATCAATCATATGCCGCGTTCTATCATTTATTCTTCTACGCTCAATTACATTTCATGCTAGCACGATCGTGATTTTTTTCAAAATTTAAACTTCTACAGACGAGACAGTCAAGTCAGTCGGTCAATCACTTTTCAGTCCAGTGGTCAGTCAATCACCAGACAGCGCTGTCTGGTGATTGACGTGTTACGAACTAACTCGGATTTCTGTCGCGAATTGATTTGCACTCGTCTAGAGAAATTTGTTCGTAGCACGATGCTGTCTAGCCTATGCATCGTGTGCAATTATGCAGACGTAGACACGTAGGCGAAAGCGATTGCATTAAGCGGATCTTGCTGCAGGCGGAAACATCCGCTCTCCTATTACGGCTCGTCTCTACATCCTCAAGAGGACGAAAACCGACGTTTACTTTGTGCATAGTTACCACGTGTGCTTGTGGTGATCTTGAACACACCACGGTAGAAACGCGTAATCCTTTTCTAGTTCACACATTTTTTAACTGATTACTCATCAATTATTCAAGTCAAGTTTGCGAGCTTGAAGCAAACACCAATCTCATTGTTTTTAACCAGTCGTCGAACAACATAACAAAACTACCGCCAGTCGCAACGCACTGACGCGCGTTTCTACCTTCCCTGATCATCGTCATCAGAGTACGACGGCAAACTGACTATCGAGGATCAAACCGCATTGACTATATATGGAAATCAAATTTAGATATGCGACTCTCACCTCTAGCAGTCTCGCATACATTGAACTTATTATCTGATGTGCGCAAGCTTTTCGTGCTTCCAGACGACTTGTCTATGGGAGCCGGTACCTCGCCCAAGGCCCACCAAGTATTTGGTCAAGAAATGCGAGACAGAGGAACCGTGCAATCTCCTATACTATTGCGTATACCACCAGTAATGCAATTACCTTCGTACACGTTTTTCAGCAACACGACTCCACAGCCAACACACTACTTAGTCTAGAGTGAGCCTATCAATGGCACCCACAGTGTAATTTTCGAGATGAAATACCAACATAATTTATTTCAAATACCGAGTCTGCACGAGGGAATCGAATCAACGGTTTCTTAGATAGACAAAACTTCATGTACACATAACGAACGAGAACAGACAAAATTGTCTGACTCCATTCTATGAGGAGCTATTCAAAGTACGTATGACTGATAAAATGCATTTAGAGAAGTAAATGACACAGTAGAGTGTGTAGCACTGGATTACCTGGACGGTGGAGGAGAGAGTGGAACGAAGTTGAGCAGAGATCTGACTCAAAGATGTGTGGAAAAAAAGAAGAGCCAGATAAAAGTGAAAAAGAAGTGAAGATTAAAACCAAGAGAGCTACATCTAAGGTGTGTGCGTAGATAATCCAAGTATTTAGAAATATCGAGCAGGTTCCCTTTATTAACACAATGATCTGTGAGAAATGGACAATGTTGCACTAAAATTGAGAATTACTACCAATTCGTAACACCTGCTACTCCATTAATCCACACAGACTGGCTTCAGTCGAAATCATATTAACTAATACTCGTTGAGAATTAATTAATATGTAATTTTGTATTAGTTATTGCTCGCCTAGTAATAAATTAGTACAAATAGGACGAGAAGGATAAACCAAAGGCAGCATGAACGGTAAGTATAATCTCGTGTGCCCATTCGTGTCGTGCTTACTGACGACTCATCAGTAGTGGACGGTATCACGTCCTATGCCCATCATAAATTTAGGTGAGGAATGTGGGTCATTTGGATGGTACACTCTCTTTTAATATTGTGTATTCAAGCGGGAAGTGGATTACCTTTATGTAATGTCTTCGAAACTGCGACCTCTAGAGCCATTGTTTTGGTGCTAATTGCAGGCTCGATATATATATATATATTTTATAAAGTAGTCACCTTTAAAGTAGCATTGGCGGATATTTTATGTGAATTTAACACCACTTCTGCTTGAAATCACATTCATAAGAGTATCGTGCCGCCTTTTTTCCCCCAAATTGCATAATCGTCAGCAAGCTCTAAATACCTGTGTACGTGAGATTAAACCTTCGTTCACGTTGACCTTGGTATATCCTTCTGGTGCTTTTTGGAGCTGATTTATTACTTTTTATGCAGTAGTCAAGAAACATGTGTGCGTGGCCATTTTATTTCTCCACAAAATAGGATTTACAAATTCTGTTATTTTAATCTATTGTGTTTGCGCGTGGTTAGTTGTGTAATTCAAATATGCGTATCACAGTCCGCTCAGCCGTCATTCCGGCTAGGTTTCACGGCTCAGACGGGTTGAGCGGTTGTAAATCAGCATACCACATTGTGATCCCTGTCGATCGAATTTTTTTCTAGAAATCGTCAAAACGCACCAACAAGCGAAACCAACTGTTGTCTTAAGAACATTTTTATTGTCCTTTACATACGGGTCCGGTGTTCATTTCACGTTTTCTCCCAATTAGACATGCGCCTCGTGAATTTTGAGCGCCCGGTTAGAAATTCATTATTTGCCTACTTGACAACAAAATTTGGCAAATAATTTATGCGCCCGAAGGTCAATTCGCCACGGCTATCAAAACAAAAAATCTATACCACAACAAAGTGGCAAAGTTGTTATTAGTTTTATTATCAACACAGCTGGCATAAAAAAATAACGCTTGGTAGCCTTAAATGAAGCACAAAGCGGCCTAAATGTCAAATGTTCTTTGCTCTGTTCAGCATAGCAATCAAGCGCAAGCGAAGCGGGTACTACACAAGGTTATTGAATAAATTTGCTGTCGAGTGACAGAAAGATGAGCAGTGGCTTTGCAAATAATAAAGGGGGAATGAAATCGCTAAGGAAACCTGACAACATGGAATAGCTGACTGGCAATGACGTGGGACTGGCTTGCAGAACAGAAACGGATCACTGAACAAGCAGTTGATTGATTGATTGATTGATTGGTTGATTGATTGAAGGCATGGATGCTTAGACAGGTAGAATCAAAAATGTAAGTGTTGATTTATGACTGTTCTGGCGACTGAAAACTTGTCAATTGCCTGTGTGCACATTAGCGGAAGCCGCAGGCTAATTTAACACAAAGCGCCTCCATGTAGCTTCACTTTCTTCTGCTCAGAAAATGAATTCGCATTCATACACTCGCCTCAGAATTGACAGGCTACCTGCAAACCACCAGTAAGATGAATATTTTCAACTGTTTTGCTCTACTGATATTTGCAGCAAACACTTCGCATATCCGTCCAGTCGATGTAGTTTATGTTACGCGGAATTTTTGATCGACCCATTTTAGCTGCTAGAATCAAGAAAGCTTCATAAATCAATGCATTTGCTCGGTTTGGATGAAGTCAATAACAATTGAGCGCCAGGCTGCTTTTTTTTCCGAATACAATTTACAAGCTGACCAATCCTTTACGACCGCTCTTCAATCGGCCATCTCCATTGAATCTTGATGTTGTAGCCTTCGGAAGAAGGGGACAAATTCGCACCCAGCCAAAACGAGGACAAACTGGACGCGTGCTTGGAAGTGGGGATCAATTGGGTCTTTGCGAAACTGATGGTGCAAAGCGACATCCCGTGAACACAAATCGCGGAGGCACAACATACAAAGCTCGCACTCATTCAAATCACAGTGATAAATACGTTATACATGAAATATCTACACGTATTTCCACGTATAGTTCGAAATAGCCGGACCCAAACTATGATTAAGAGAAGACACAATGCCACCTGGAGATAGGTTAAGTGCATATTTATGGTCCACGTTAAAAATGCACAAAAATAAGTCTATTGTGTACGCAAGGCAACTGCAGTAAATCGGACACAAACTGTACTCACGAGAACTCATCTTTACGTAGTGTCATATTGCCAGCAGTAAATCAGTGCAAGTGAAGCATGGAGAACTCAAATTGTGTAATCATAAATTGTATTTCAATAAGGTTTGTTAGCGGAACTTAACCACATACGTTTGCTGTATGGACTTCATTTAAACTTGATCAACTACACCGAATTCGTCTGTACTCGGCAATTCGCCAAATTATCGAGAACTTTTTCAGCCGAGGATCGGATCCTCGTGCATTTGATTTGCAGTCTACGAACTAAATTTCCAATTAGTAAGCAGAATTGTCACACTTGCAATCGAATAGTCCAGTATTCCCTATTTTATCAAACCACGCATCACATGAACGAGGGCAACAGTCGAGAAATGCACGAAAATTTACACGTTTTAGCAACTTTCGGTATTAGCCGTCTTTGCTGCCAATGGAGCATCGGAGGAGTGGCATTTAGTTCGAACATCCGTCTAGTCACTGTCCATCTCTCACTATAAAATAAGGCACATTCAAAGCAATGCGTGACCGTGACAGTTTATCAAAGTTTAACGACAGAATTTGATTGCTTAATTGCCAAAATAAATTTAGATTATCTTCAAACTATCCCGATTACACAAAAATTAATTGCGCGGTTAGCGGTAAGAATTCTTTAAATCAAGATTGCGAGCTTGAAGTAAGCACCAATCCCATTGTATTTAACCAGTCGTCGAACAACCTAGCAAAACTACATCAAGTCGCATGCACTGGCGTGTTTCGACCTTCCACGACCATCATCAGAGTCCGACGGCAAACTGACAAGCAAGGATCAAAACGTATTGGCTATATATATAAAAAGCAAAATCAGATATGCGGCTCACACCTCTAGTAGTCTTGCATACATTGTACTTGACTGGAAATGGCGGTCGCAAAATTTCTATCCTTATCTATTTTTTATTACTGATATCTAATATACATGCAACTATGTATTAGGTGTTGCGTACCTGGGGACAAATTAGTCCAAATAAGTTCAGAATGACGAACCAAATTCAGCATGAACAAAAGTTATAATCTCATGTGCACGTGCGTTAAGTGCTTACCGGCGACTCATCAGTAGGAGCTGGTAATACGCTGCAAATCCACTATATATTCGATCAATTAATGTGGAACAGTCAGATGATACAATCGCCTATACGAATGTGTATTCAGGCAGTAATAGAGAAAACCTCATATGAGGTATTCAAAAATGCAACTTCAAAGCCAACTTTTTTTTGAAATTATTTTGCGGTGTGTTAGCTTCAATCATTCCAATGCCGCGTTTTGCGTACGCGGGTAATAGCTGTACACGGGCAGTTACACAAAGATCCGATTGCTCACAATTTCAGCAGATTTAAGCAAATTTGCTTTAAGCACATTTGCTTAAATCTGCTATTGTTATAATTGTACTGTGCTGCCTGAGGATGGTGCTGGAAAGTAGGCACCGAAACGTCGCCAGTAAACAAAGATGTGATAGAACCGCATTTCCAGCTGAACGAGGAACAAGTCAACCCGATCAAAGACAAAACAAAATTGGAAATTGTGAGCAATCGGATCTTTGTGTAACTGCCCGTGTACAGCTATTACTCGCGTATTCAAAACCAACTAGCAATATTTAGAATAAACCAAGTCTGTAAAGTGTACCAACTCTATGCTTGTCAAAATGATAAGTCGGTACATGGTACAAACATAGTGGATTCCCCAAAAATGGGAATTACGACAAATTCTGACCAATTATTAATCCAGTAAATCTATACACGCTGGCCTTGACAAAAATCAATTATCACATTGTAATTGTAATCACCACACGCGCAACCTATGTTCGTTTAATTATATAAATGTTTATTTCAATACCAATTCCTCTTCTAGTGCGGTGTCTGTTCAGTAATGACAGATTTGGGCTGGTTATTTGGATCTCTGGGTCTAAAAGGATGCCATACGAGCTCCACCTAAAGGAAAAATAGACTTACCAAGTTGCATTAGTTAGTATATGACTGAAAGTGGTGTGCAGTGTAGTGTGCGGCAGGATGGCTCAGCGGTTAGAGCACCAGGTTCCGAAACAGACGTGCCCAGGTTCGAGCCCTGTCCGCGGACAATTTCTGGCCAGTACATAATAAGTTCCAAATAAGACTGAAACCTGCCTTTACCACACAATATAATTCTTAGTTTATACTGACAAATGCATGTACGTAATGGGTGCAGGTGTTTACTTATCAAGATAGCAACCTCGATTAAAAAGTAATTTTTACCATCTCCCGCGCAACCAATGTTCGTTTAGTCAATTATCACATTTCACGGTAATCATAACATCGTTTGACTGTATATGAAATAGTCGAATATTGTTTGTTGCGGAGAACTAATGTTTATGCGCACTTGTGTATTATGTATGTGGACGTATGAACAGATTAAGTCAAACAGGAGCAGCAGGACAAAACCAAAGTGAGCATGGTCTAAATGCATAAATTCACGTTCGTTTCGTGCTTACGGTCGACTCATCAGTAGGAGCCATTACAACGCCCTATTCACACTTGATGTTTCCTCTAGAATGTCGGACAGTTGGACGGTAAGATGCTCTACATTCTTTAAATCAAGTTTGCCAGCTTGAAGTAAACACCAATCCCATTTTGTATTTAATCAGTCATCGTTGAACAACATAGCAAAACTGCCGCCAGTCGCCCGCACTATGCTATGTTGTTCGACGACGACTGGTTAAATACAATGGGATTGGTGTTTACTTCAAGCTGGCAAACTTGATTTAAAGAATTGTCACTACCACCCGCGCCAGTAATAATTGTTTAATACTCTACATTCATCGGAATATTTCTGGCTACTTAAGACATGCGCTTGCTAAAATACTGACATTGTTCTGAAACTAGAATTCGTTTTACCTGTCTCGACATTTGTAAATGTCTTTATGCACGTGGCTGATTATTTATGCTTAATTGCAAACTGTTATGATCAAAGTGAAAATATTTTGCCTTAGAATCTCCGACACATCAGCAAAAATCGTCGCTATCATTTAAATTGAGGATTCGTACTACATTTGGCTCCAAGGCCATAAAATATACTCTGGATGGCGCAGGGGGTAGGGTCACAGACTCCGAAGTGAACGTACACCTGTTCAAGTCCTATCCCCGGTAAATTCTGGACCGTAATTGAAGAGTTCCAAATAAGGGTTAAACCGATGTACTTGTAAAACACTTAGTCTATACTGACACAAGTATATATAAATGGAATGGTGCTTATAGCAAGCTACAATTTAATAACTTTTATCACCACCCGCGCTTCCAATAATTGTTTGAATACAAGCCCTGTGAAGGTAGCTAAGTCAATTTATACATAAGATTGGATTCGTCCTCACCGGGAACTTTTCACAGCCTGTCCAGAACATTGCCGCGGACGGGACTCGAATTGAGGCACATCTGCTCCCGAAACTGGATCTCTATCCACTTCGCCAACCTCACGCAAATTCCACACAATTTTCATTCACATGCTATTTTATGAGTTTGCCAGTATTCCATTTATTTAGGATCTATGTGGACAGTAATTGACAAGTTCCGAATAAAGCCAAAATCGGTTTACTGTATGATTTGCACTTGCTACATTATACAATTCTTGTTTATACTGAAATGTATATATGTATATATATATATATATATATATATATATATATATATATATATATAATGGGATTTTTGAATATATAGAGCTCAGAAGCGTGATTTTATTAATTTTTTTACTCTTTCAGCAATCAACGCTAGTTTATTGTATAGCACTCGCCGGCAGTCAAAATTCTATTTAGATAATGCGCCATCCGTCATACATGGCTAATAAATTATCTTCAATTTAGTTTTCCTATTGAAATATGTCATTATTTAAATGCAGTTTGCCCACATGAAATGAACTGCAACTAAAATTTCAACCATTAGCTGGACATAGCAAAATTGGTGTCAACCGCGTGTACTGACGCGTTTCGCACTCCCAATTTTCTCTTCCGAGTTATTTTCAAAGCTAATGCACGGTGAATAACTCGCAAGTCACGTGGACTGCCGTGGAAATCGTACATGCGACACTCACCCATTTTAGTTTAAAAGTAAAACGCATTTGAACGGAATATCAGCTGCTGTTAATACCGAAATAGGTTAATCTTGCTTGGAGACCGCTTGGGACCAGCTAGTTGTAATCGTGGCACAGTGCGAACCTTTCAAGGATAAAAATGCGCTCGTCAGCTCTCAAACACCTTGCTAATGGAAGCGATTATTTATCTGGGAAGCCGTTAGACTAGGTCGGTAAAATGAGCTAATGTTCTGTTATCTTAGAAATCAGCGTTGATTTAAGTGTAAAGCTAATGAGGCGGAAATGTTGTCGAAGCCTAAAGAAATTTTCCAGTTATGTGCACGAAGTCAATGTACAAGTAATGTCTAATATGTCTAAGATGTGCGGGCGACTTCAGTTTCTAGAGTGCGGATCGTTCAGCGAGGTTTAGATTAGTTAAGTTGAGTTGGGTTAATTTGAGAAGAGTTATGTTGAAATATGCTGAATCGGGTTAATTCAAATTAGCTGATCCGACTTGGGTTGAGCTGAGTTGGTTTATCCAGAAATTGGTTAGTTTTGATTGAGCTGAGACAGTTTAATTTGATTTAAAATGAGGTAAGATAATGACTACTCTGTTTTGGTCAATTTGTGTTAACTTAGGTAGAATTGAATTTAGCTAGCTTTACTTGAGTGTTGGATGAAACATTTGAATAAAGATTAGTTGAATTTATTTTTTTTATGAGCTGAACTGAGTTGATTCTACTGTCCTCTCACCCTCGCCTCCTCGTACACCATTGAACAGGTATCCTCCAAATGTCTAAAGCGAGTCTTCCCGAAATGCCAAAATTATAGGGAACGCCTACTCTTGGCAAACCTTCTTCCGCTCTGGTTCACACGTCACCTTCGCGTAATTTCTGTTATCCATAAGATCACAACTTGCTTGCCACTCTCCAACTTTGCCCACCCAAGTCACCACTACGCCACACGTTCTAGTAACTCTTCTATCCAAGCCTACCATACCCCCACCATATTTAAAAAAGTCTATCTCTTCTTCATCTTCTCCAAAGCCACTAATGTCTTCAACGCTCTTCCCACAGACATAAAGCTCCTATCCCAGCACGAATTCAAAAAGGCAGCCCATCAGTACTTCTTCAACAAACTTCTTTGTGATACGACCGATTGGAAACGAAACTGGTTCCTTCTCAATCCATAACATTTACTTCACCCCAGGCTATTCTCTTTACTAACTTCGGAGGGCGAAATCCCTCAGGCAGTCATCTAATCTTCCACTTTACCTCTCTGGTCTTAATCTTTTCTTCTCGACTCACTGATACCACTTCTCAGCCCATTCCTGACCCCATCATATCCACGTTGTGGATACTTTACTACGTTTTGCTCATCCAATTCTTTTCTTTCTTGTTTCAGCGGAGGACCGGAAACCCAACAGCCCTACCGATCCACCAACGGTTCGCTTCGGACATCGACTCCCCCTGGTCTTCCTTCAATCACAACCTCGTTCTACGGATGCCTGCGACCCCTGCAAGACTCGCTCGCTTCAATCCTGCAGATTCCATCCATGTCCATGCTATGCTCCATCAACTCAATCTCCACGACAATGGACTCCATCGGTCGACGTCTACCTCCGGTCCGCCATCTTTTTTCGATCTCACATTCACCTAGAAGCTCTGATACTTCATGGACTATCTCCAATTGATCTTGTCTAGTCAAATGGAACTTCGTTTTTATTTATTTTTCACCAGATTGAACTATCTTGATGTTAATGATAACTTTTCCCTTCCCCAACCCCCCCTGCTATTAAATACTTTGCTAGTCACAATTCCACTCACCTCCACATATCCTACCCTTGATTTGTTATTTCAATGGTCGGGCCAGTTGGCCTTTGATGCCAAATAAATGTATTATTATTATTATTATTATTATTGTTATTATTATTATTATTATTATTATTATTATTATTATTATTATTATTATTATTATTTCTTTGATGGTGATTTGAGCTGAGTTGAGTTGAATTGAGTTGAGTTCAGTTCAGTTGAGTTGAGTTGAATTGAGTTGAATTGAGTTCAGTTGAGTTAGAATTGAGTTAGATAAGTTAGAGATTCAATTAAATTAAGAGATTAGTTAAATTAAAGTTGAGTAAACTAAATTAGAATTAAATTAAATTAAATTGAATTAGAATTAAATTAAATTAAATTAAATTAAATTAAATTAAATTAAATTAAATTAAATTAAATTAAATTAAATTAAATTAAATTAAATTAAATTAAATTAAATTAAATTAAATTAAATTAAATTAAATTAAATTAAATTAAATTAAATTAAATTAAATTAAATTAAATTAAATTAAATTAAATTAAATTAAATTAAATTAAATTAAATTAAATTAAATTAAATTAAATTAAATTAAATTAAATTAAATTAGAAATAAATTAAATTAGAATTAAATTAAATTAAATTAGAATTAAATTAGAATTAAATTAAATTAAATTAAATTAAATTAGAATTAAATTAAATTAAATTAAATTAAATTAAATTAAATTAAATTAGAATTAAATTAAATTAAATTAAAAAATTAAATTAAATTAAATTAAATTAAATTAAATTAAATTAAATTAAATTAAATTAAATTAAATTAAATTAAATTAAATTAAATTAAATTAAATTAAATTAAATTAAAAATTAAATTAAATTAAATTAAATTAAATTAAATTAAATTAAATTAAATTAAATTAAATTAAATTAAATTAAATTAAATTAAATTAAATTAAATTAAATTAGAATTAAATTAAATTAGAATTAAATTAAATTAAATTAAATTAAATTAAATTAAATTAAATTAAGAATTAGAATTAAATTAGAATTAAATTAAATTAAATTAAATTAAATTAAATTAGAATTAAATTAAATTAAGAATTAAATTAAATTAAATTAAATTAAATTAAATTAAATTAGAATTAAATTAAATTAAATTAAATTAAATTAGCAGTAAATTAAATTAAATTAAATTAGATTAAATTAAATTAAATTAAATTAAATTAAATTAGAATTAAATTAAATTAAATTAAATTAAATTAAATTAAATTAAATTAAATTAAATTAAATTAAATTAAATTAAATTAAATTAAATTAAATTAAATTAAATTAAATTAAATTAGAATTAGAATTAAATTAAATTAAATTAAATTAAATTAAGAGATTAAATTTAAATTAAATTAAAATTAAATTAAAGTAAATTAGAATTAATAAATTAAATTAAATTAGAATTAAATTAAATTAAATTAAATTAAATTAAATTAAATTAGAATTAAATTAAATTAAATTAAATTAAATTAAATTAAATTAAATTAAATTAAATTAAATTAAATTAAATTAAGAATTAAATTAAATTAAATTAAATTAAATTAAATTAAATTAAATTAAATTAAATTAAATTAAATTAAATTAAATTAAATTAAATTAAAATTAAATTAAATTAAATTAAATTAAATTAAATTAAATTAAATTAAATTAAATTAAATTAAATTAAATTAAATTAAAATTAAATTAAGTTAAATTAGAATTAAATTAGATTAAATTAAATTAAATTAAATTAAATTAAATTAAATTAAATTAAGTTAAATTAAAGTTAAATTAAGTTGATTAGAAGTTGAGTTGAGTTGAGTTGAGTTGAGTTGAGTTGAGTTGAGTTGAGTTGAGTTGAGTTGAGTTGAGTTGAGTTGAGTTGAGTTGAGTTGAGTTGAGTTGAGTTGAGTTGAGTTGAGTTGAGTTGAGTTGAGTTGAGTTGAGTTGAGTTGAGTTGAGTTGAGTTGAGTTGAGTTGAGTTGAGTTGAGTTGAGTTGAGTTGAGTTGAGTTGAGTTGAGTTGAGTTGAGTTGAGTTGAGTTTAATGGAATTAATTTAATTTATAAAAAAATCTTTTGGGTTCTAACAAACCAGTATGCAATCTCCTCTGAGTTTCTTAGCAGGTGCCGCGCGTAAAAGACATTTTTTTATTAGGTAAACCGGGAATTTGATGATTAATGCAATATGATTAAAATTGACAATTTTGCTAATCTGAAAAAATAATTTTAAATGTAGATAAATCACGGATATTCGTGTATTTCAATCCATATAGTTGGCTTACAGTTATTCTATAAGTGTCATTTTAGATTAGAGTATACATATGTGTGTGTATCGGATTTTTTGTGCGTGTGGGGGGCGAGGTTGATATTTTTGTGTATACATGCGAATATAAGAGAATAGGTATGAAGAAAGGATATTAGGGCAAACAATAAAAAATAAGTAAACGAACATTGGTTGCGCGGGTGGTGATAACAATTATTATAATCAAGGTTGCGGTCTTGATATAAACACCTGACCCATTAATTACTTACATATGTCAGTATAAACACTATACAATTCTTAGTTTATACTGACATATGTAAGTAATTAATGGGTCAGGTGTTTATATCAAGACCGCAACCTTGATTATAATAATAAAAAATACTTTAGGAATTAAAATAAATATAAATAGATCTGTCTTGAATGAGGATCACGCATTTGCCACAAGTTGGCTTTTTCCTGTGAGTAGGGTGTAAACCCTCTAGATGGAAATGGAAATGAATTCCCATAAATTGTGAAAAATTCGGAAAATCTTGTTCCAACGTCATTTTCAGACAAGCAGCTGATGGAGGGCTTCAAAATGAAGGTACAAGTGAGAACCCGTCAATCAAGGTAAAAAAATCGATGTAAATGAGTTAAGATTTTACCGACCTACGAGAGCTATCAAAGGAAGTAGCGGAAGGATAACAAACAAGAAGGACAGATCTGCGCAATGTACATCACCAATTAAACATTATGGGATGTCATGTGAAGCAGAGTTTCCATCTGGTTCTAACGGCGAGAAGGCTGTTCAGTTTAAATAGTTTTGTGCACGCATCACGCGTGACACGGCTGCAGTCAGGAGCATAAAATGTGTGCTGCTTACGCCAAGCGTATATAAGTTGTGCAACCGCAAACAGCTGATCGTGCGAGTGGTAGCAACAATTATGCAAATCAAGCATCATTACAAATGTATCTGGGCGTTCGCAGAAAGCAAAAAAACCTTCATTCACACATACAAATACGAGCATTGGTTGCGCGGGTTGTGATAACAATTATTATAATCAAGGTTGCGGTCTTGATACAAACACCTGACCCATTAATTACTTACATATGTCAGTTTAAACTAAGAATTGTATAGTGTAGAAAAGGCAATTCATCCAGTAGACCGGTTTCGTCCTTATTGGGAACTCATCATGTACTGGCCAGAATTTGCCGCGGACAGGACTCGAACCTGGGCACGTCTGCTTCGGAATCTGGTGCTCTAACCACTGAGCCATCCTGTCGCACACTACACACAATTTCAATCATGCAGTAACTAGTGTTACTCGGGTAGTTTCTTTCTTTCATGATTATGACCAGAGCACATCGCCATCTTCATAACGAAGATCAAATCAAAATGCTCACCCTGGTTGTAACGCTTACATTGTGCTTGACTGACGGTGATTTAGCTATGTTGTTCGACAATTAGTTAAATACAAAATGGGATTGGTGTCTACTTCAAGCTCGCAAACTCGATTTAAAGTCTTGATTGGAAATACTGGAAAAAAGTTTCTATGCAGTGACGAGAACAAACTTCTGTCAGAGTGTGCATTGTACATGCATGTTATGCATTTACGCAATCATTGCTTGCGAGGGTGGTGATTGAAATCATTTAAATAAATTTTACGAACTTTAGAAATTCGCCGTTCTCGTTATCTGACGACAATTATGCAATGCATGATTTCCGAAAGAATTTAACAATTTTCTTGCGGATTATTAACAGTCGTTGATTGCATAATAATAAGCTACACAAGTTTTCGTTTCATACCGATCCATATGTGCGACGTCTGTGTCATCATATTCTTTTGCAAGGTGTTTTCTGACTGATTGCACAGTGCGGACGTAAAATTTAGAGTTGCCAAGATTTTCTTTCCTGGGTTGTCGCATTGCATTATAAATTTCGCAAAGACCCAATTGATCCACATTTTCACAAGTACGCATCGAGTTTGCCTTCATGTCATCTACAGAAATGACATTTCTTGTTATATTGTATGCAGCGGTTCCTTGTTATGTAACAGATTACTTTGGAGCGGAAATTTGGAGTCTAGTGATTAATGGCCACTAAGTAGGAATTGATCGGATGTTTGAGACAATGTCCACTTTTCATTCGACTTTGGTGTTAACCCCCGATCTGAAAACAGTTGAAATGACTGTGAGATCATTTTGGATGTGAGGACCAAACGGATCTTCGCGAAACTGGTATTGCAAAGCAACAACCCATGAAAGCAACTCTAAACATGTCATCCTTAATCGATTTATTATTTTATGTACAATAAGGTGCAGTAGATAAATTTCGAATAAAAATTAGTAAATTAAGTTTTGTTCAACTTTTTTATACTTTTTTTCAATACTTGGCGATTTACTATTTGAGACCCTAAAAACCCCAAACTTGTAATTGGCAGCAAATTCTGGCCAGTACGTGATGAGTTCCAAATAAGGACGAAACCGGTCTACTGGATAAATTGCCTTTTCCACACTATACAATGCTTAGTTTTTTCTGACAAAATGTATGCTCAGAATGGGTCAGGTGTACTTATCAAGATCTCAACATTGATTTAAATAATTATTATCGCAACACATTTAAGAGAGATCAACTAGGCAATTAATAATAAATTTAAAAACGAGCACATCTTTATCGTCTTTGATTTGCAAATCGTTTAAAGAGGCAACTGTTAAACAGTTAAATTCTGTTTGATGCGGAGATCTAATACATGCATGCAAGTATGTAATAGGTGTTGCGCAGCTAGTAACAAATTAGTTCTGTTGTGACGAGAATGATAAACCAAAGGCAGCATGAACGGAAAGTATAATCTCAAGTGCACATTCGTTTCGTGCTTACTGGCGCCTCATCAGTGGGAGCTGGTACTGTTCCCTAAATACAATATATATTTGTTCAAATAACGGTGGATAATTAGACGATAATTTCATCAGAGTAGTTCGCATTTATGTATAAATAAATATTCATTTGCATATATAAATATATATATATATATATATATATATATATATATATATATGTGTGTGTGTGTGTGTGTGTGTGTGTGTGTGATGAATTGCAGTTTCAATACACTGTCAGTGTTGTAGCATTGACATGTCTGCCGTATGCAGAAATTCGCCGATGAACGTACACAAAACTCAGAGCATTTAAATGTTTGATTGTTCTACATTTCTTGACCAAGTATATGGTGAGAATAGTGAACTATACCGACTCCTACTGATGAGTCGTCAGTAAGCACGAAACGAATGTGCACATGAACAAAATCTATTCTTCATGCCGCCTTAGGTTCATTCTTCCGGGATTCAAAATGAAGGGGCTAGTGCGAACCCATCAACTGAGGCCAAAAATCAGTGCATCTGGAAATGTAAAGCATTCAGGATTTCAACGATCTACGTGTGCTATCAATTGTCCCGCATAAGAAAAATGCCGCGAGAATACACACAAGAAGGAGAGCACTGCGCAATTCACGTCGACATTCGATCTGATTTGTTGTTAGGTGGGCAACACCGAATACGTAGTCGCGAATTTAGTAGCTCTTTGCAACAAACGGAATGTACACTGTTATAATGTTAATGAAGTGAGACCACAAAACGTGCAAAATTTAGAGCACGAACAAAAACGAAGGTTGATCATTGGACTTCAAATTTGTTATCTATCACGACGATTAGGCGGAATGTCAGGCACATCCAAACTCTCTCTCTCTCTCTCACACACACACACAAACAATGAAGAAACTCCATACACATAACTAGAAAAAGATTGACAGAAGTACTTGGATCGATAGAAGAGAATTCAAACGTTGGTTCCACGCGAGCCAGTCAAATTGAGTCAGCATATGGTGAATGCACAACGAGAATCGGATCGATTGTGGAGCAAATTCAAAGTGGTGTGTGGTGTTTGTGCATATTTAATTGTGTTTATTTTCTTCTATCAATAATAAATACAAATTTGTTTGGTGAAATGATGTCATATTTACGGAGAAAATTAGCTAACTGATTGCATTCGAGGCGAGATTTGAAGCTTTTGCCGGAAAGCTTTCGACTCGCCAAGTTCGTGAAACGGAGCCCATGTCAAAAGTCATGTTATTAGTGCAATATTGTGCAACGCGGATATGCTGTGACGTCACCGTCTGACTGATTTCATTATGATGGCTACTTATTCGCTATTACACACATTCTGATTGGAAATTACATCGTAAAAATTACTCGACCAAACGTAGAATTTGATTTCGGCCTGATTAGCGGATCCTATTCACGAGTGGCCGTTAGGGTCAGCATTACCGATGACAGGCCGAGTGCATACACGCCTACAGGCTAAGACGTTTGGACCAAGAATGAATAGATAGGCTTATTTTATGCGGCGGTATGTAGCTGCAAGATAAGCACTGCCGTCACAAATTGCACACTGAATTTGAATAAGCGAAGCTAAGTTCCCTACTTAGGTCGGGCATCTACTTAATTCTGCTATGCCTATATTCAATTTTCGGAGAATTAATACGTAGGCAGACATGTGTTAGGGTATTGCGCACCTAGTGACAAATTAGTTTAAACAGAACCAGAAAGATATGCTAAAGTCAGCATGCACAAATTGTGTAAATTGTGTTTTCCGTCGTACTCTGGTGATGCTCATGGAAGGTCGAAACGCGTCAGTGCGTGCGACTGCCGGTAGTTTTGGTTATGTTGTTCGACGACTGGTTAAATACAATGGGATTGGTGTTTACTTCAAGCTCGCAAACTTGACTTGAATGATTGTGTAAATTCATGTCGGCCATATGGCCTAGTCCACTTATTATTTGATTAATAAATGTGGGACATTTGGACGGTGCGATCTACTATACAAAAGTGTATTACAGCAGTGATGATGGAGTCAATTTGCATAGAAATCGTTCAGCAATGCAACTTCAAAGCCAAATCAATTTTCTTCTTATTACCAAATCCCAGTCTCCAAGCCATAAATATTAGTAATCTTTCTAGGTTTCTTCTTTGACATTGAATTGTAGGAGGCTGTGTGCGAAAATGAATCTATTATTGCATTACTGCAAATTCGTTTAACAGATCCACATTTCCTAACCGAATATGTAATGAGTGTGGGCATAGAGCTCGACTCCCATTAATGGGTCACTATTAAACACTAAACTTCGCACATCCTTCTAATCTTATTTGAACTTAAGTATTACTATTTGCTAATTCAAGTTTGCGTGCTCGAAGTAAACACAAATCCCATTGTATTTAACCAGTCGTCGAACAACATAACAAAACTACCGCCAGCCGCAACGCACCAACGCGTTTCGATCTTCCATGATCATCATCTGAGTACGACGGCAAACTGACTAGGAACGCAATTCCTAATACACAATTGCACATATATTGGTTCTCCGTAAAAATGAATATAGATATTTTTCGTATTTATATACATGTTGGCAGCGTGGAAAGAACAGATAAATGTGCAGCCGAGCTTTAAGTATGTAATGCAAAGAAAAATTTCATTTGATTCAGCAACATAAACCAAAGCAGAGGGAGTACTAAAACGAGGTGAAATCTCACAACAGCATGCGTTTCTTGTATTCGTCAGTAGAAGATAGAACTTCACTCGAACCAACTACTCAATTAAGCATTAGGTGTTGCGAATCTAGTAATAAATTAGTTCAGTTGTGACCAGAAGGATGAACCAAAAGACAGCATGAACGGAAAATATAATCTCATGTGCACATTCGTTTCGTGCTTACTGGCGACTCATCAGTAGGAGCCGGTACTACGCCGTTTAACCACTATATATTTGGGTGAGGAATGTGGGATAATAGGACGCTACAATCTCCCAGACGAATGTGTAAACCTGCAATAGTGAAGCTAACATCATCTAAAGTCTACGACAATGCGACTTCAATGCTAACTCACTCTATATAATATATATTCCGAATCTGTAAAGGATGCCAACACTATGACTATTGTGTTAGTTACCGATACTAATATTGTAGAACCGAAGAGGTACATGGTACTAACACTATGGTTTCCGAGTCGGTACATGATACCAACCTGATGGATATCAATTTATGCTAAAGTTCACCCAAATTGAGAATTACAACAATTTCTGAACACCTGCTACTCCAGTAAATCCACACATTCTGGCCTTGATCGATATCAGTTGTCAAATTTCGTGGTAATCAAGACACGCTTTTTGCATATTGCATATAATGTTAGATGCTGTTTGTGCCCGAAATCTAATGTTTCTTCAGTCAGGAGACACAATAAACTACGCATTTTATAGAGCTGAAAATGCAATTCATCCAGTAGATCGGTTTCGTCCTCATTGGAATTCGACCAACGTTCATGCTGACTTTGGTTTATCCTTCTGGTCATATTTGAATTAATTTGTTACTAGGTGCGCAACATCTAATACACAATTGCATATATTCATTAGTTCTCCGCCACAAGCAATATCTAGTTATGCAATGTTTCAGCAAATAGAAGGCAATAAAAAGTTCCAATTTCGAATACGTGTGCTTATTAGCGACAAGGTGTAAGTAAAATTTTGTTTGTAAGTTTGCAGAAATGCAGTTCAACTGCTTCTGAATGTAGCGATGCCACGGTTGGAAAGTTAGACGAAATGACAGAAATCTGGTCTAACCAGTTGGAGCTATTTGAACTCTGGAATTGCTAAATGGATGATTTCTAATCTTTGCCAACACGACCCTTTTCAAGGTCACTATTTTAATTTTCCATTTAGTGTTGTATTAATGTAATCGTAGCGCAGGTGTGATCACACCTATTATTGCTTTATGTGGATGTACTGAGCGTTTATGGTTATCATTGGCTCAATTCGGCGCTGCTACTTTAATTGTAACTCATGAGACGGCGCAGACTTCGAATGTGTTGTAGATTTTGTGCAACGTTTCTGAATAATTCGCCAGATTCAAGTGGCATGTAACATTGTTACGCAGTGCAACAATTTACTATTTATTTTTACGTTAATTAGCTATTGTTAACTGGAAATTGTGTATGCCAATTTAGTGTAATAACTTTCATTTGAAACATAGTTTAGTCAGCAAATTTATCGCAATTATTGATCTACTTTTAAGCACACCACACACGAAGATGCTAGCGCGAGACAAACAGAAAGGCATGCACCTTTGCGCACTGCATTGACTTCAAGTGTCCTCTTTAATATTTGCAATGACCACCTCGCTTTTTGCTCATCCTTGTCTCAACATTAGAAATTTGATTTTTACCTGATACAATAAACATGTTTCTCGTCCCAACTTGTGTGTTTTTCATTACGGGATCTGTTCTGGCACATGCATTCTCATTAGATTTTATCACATAGACATTGGGGAAATTAATGTTACCTATGTTAGACTAGACGAGATCGTATTTGGCCCACGAAGAGGTACTCGAAATCAAGACTCGCAGATTTTCACAAAATCGTTCAGGTAAACAGCGGAAGCCTAAAAACAAGCTCACGTGAGAAATGGCGAAGGAGTAATTTGATTTAACAGCATCAAGATGGAATGTTTACAAATTTTATTTAATACCTCAAATCCATAGACCAAATTGCAGCTAAGAAAGACGACTAAATTTCGGTTCTCTTCAACAGAGCCTTGTTCGTTTTATTAAGTTTTTTAGTTTGGTGTTACTAGCTTCTGGGCAAATGTACCGTCCCATACTTGGCCTAGAAGATTTTGATTAATCCGATATTAGAAATAGAAATTATAAGCCAAACCACAACAATTTAGGGGCACTTGACTGTAATTTCGTCTGCACCTGACCAGAGAAAGCTCACTGAAATAGCAGTTCCATTGCAAAGGAAAGCCGTTGACACGCTCTGCCCATTGGGTTAAACCGGCTGTGGAAAATATCTAACACTCCCCAGACGAGGCTATTCCATTCGACATGTGAAAATGATAAAGTACACCGCGAATTCTGATAGCGGGGTAGTGACTTCTTCAAAACAAAATTTTCACCTCAATCAGTGATTTTACACTTTCCACAAACAAACATACAAACATACAAACATACATAAATACATACCTACATACATACATACATACATACATACATACATACATACATACATACATACATACATACATACATGCATACGTACATACATACATACATACATACATACATACATACATACATACATACATACATACATACATACATACATACATACATACATACATACATACATACATACATACATACATACATACATACATACATACATACATACGTACATACGTACATACATACATACATACATACATACATACATACATACATACATACATACATACATACATACATACATACATACATACAGTACATACATACATACATACATACATACATACATACATACATACATACATACGATACATACATACATACATACAGCATACATACACACATACATACATACATACATACATACATTACATACATACATACGTACATACATGCATACGTACATACATACATACATACATACATACGTACATACATACATACATACGTACATACGTACATACGTACGTACATACGTACGTACATACATACGTACGTACGTACGTACGTACGTACGTACATGCATACGTACGTACGTACGTACGTACGTACGTACGTACGTACGTACATGCGTACGTACGTACGTACATGCGATACGTACGTACGTACGTACATGCTACGTACGTACGTACGTACATACGTACGTACGTACGTACGTACGTACGTACATGCGTACAGTACGTACGTACATACAGTACATACATGCATACGTACGTACATACATGCATACGTACGTACGTACGTACATACGTACGTACGTACGTACGTACGTACGTACGTACGTACGTACGTACATGCACGTACGTACATACGTACATACATACGTACATGCAGTACGTACAGTACGTACGTACGTGCCATACGTACGTACGTACATGCATACGTACGTACGTACGTGCGTATACCTGCGTACGTACGTACGTGCGTACGTACGTACGTACGTACGTACGCAGCGTACGTGCATACGTACGTACGTACGTACGTACGTACGTACATGCGTACGTACGTACGTACGTGCAGTACCGTACGTACGTACGTACGTACGTACGTACGATGCGTACGTACGTACGTACGTACGTACGTACGTGCGATACATACGTACGTACGTACGTGCGTACGTACGTACGTACGTACGTACATACGTACGTACGTACATACGTGCATACATACGATGCAGCATGCATACATACGTACAGTACGTACGTACGTACGTACGTACGTACGTACGTACGTACGTACGTACATACATACGTACGTACATGCATACGTACAGTACGTACGTACGTACGTACGTACGTACGTACGTACGTACGTACGTACGTACGTGCATACATGCATACGTACGTACGTACGTACGTACGTACGTACGTACATACGTACGTACATACGTACGATACGTACGTACGTACATGCATACGTACATACAGTACGTACGTACGTACGTACGTACATACGTACGTACATACAGTACGTACGTACGTACGTACATACGTACATACGTACTGCATACATGCATACGTACGTACGTACATGCATACGTACATACGTACGTACGTACATGCACATACATACGTACGATACATGCATACGTACATACGTACGTACATACGTACGTACGTACGTACGTACGTACATACGTACGTACGTACGTACGTACGTACGTACGTACATACGTACGTACGTACGTACATACGTACGTACGTACGTACGTACGTACGTACGTACGTACGTACGTACGTACGTACGTACGTACGTACATACGTACGTACGTACACGTACGTACATACGTACGTACGTACATGCATACGTACGTGCATACGTACGTACGTACATGCGTACATGCATACATACATACGTACATACATGCATACATACATACATACATACATACATACATACATACATACATACATACATACATACATACATACATACATACATACATACATACATACATACATACATACATACATACATACATACGTACATACATACATACATACATACAGACAGACATACATACATACATACATACATACATACATACATACATACATTAGGAGGGGAAAATTTTTGTTATATTTTGTTCGTAGGTTTAATAAGAAATTAGAGATCATTTTATAAAATATTAATTGAAATAAGTGCGGAACTTGGAGTCTACTAACTAATGGCCGCTTAGTAGGAATTGATCGGATGTTTGAGACAATATCCACTTTGCATTCGACTTTGGTGTTAACCCCGATCTGAAAACATTTGAACTGACATTAAGTTTATTTTGGAAGTAGGGATCAATTGGATCTTTGCGGAACTTATAATGCAAATCGACCAGTCACCTAAGCAACTCGTGGCAACACTAAACATAACATTTTTTGTTATATTTTGTTCATAGGTTTCATGAGATATTAGAGATCATATTATAAAGTAATAAGTGAATTAGGAGGGGAAAATTGGGGTCTATTAACTAATGGCCACTAGTAGGAATTGATCGAATGTTTGAGACAATATCCACTTTGCATTCGAGTTTGGTGTTAACCCCCGATCTCAAAACAGTTGAACTGACTCTAAGTTTATTTTGGAAGTAGGGATCAATTGGATCTTTGCGGAACTAATAATGGAAATCGAGCCGCCACGAAAGTAACTCGTGGCAACACTAAACATTACATTCTTTGTAATATTGTATTCATAGGTTTCATGAGATATATTTGAGATCATTTTATAAAGTATTAAGTGAATTAGGAGGTGGAAATTGGAGTCTAGAACTAATGGCCACTTAGTAGTAATTGATCGGATGTTTGAGACAATATCCACTTTGCATTCGAGTTTGGTGTTAATCCCCCATCTCAAAAGTGTTCAACTGACTACAAGTTTATTTCGTAAGTAGGGATCAATTGGATCTTTGCGGAACTAATAATGCAAATCGACCAGTCAGGAAAGCAAATCAGGGTAACACTAAACATTAATTTTATTGTTATATTTTGTTCATAGGTTTCAAGAGATATTAGAGATAATTTTATAAAGTATTAGGTGAGTTAGAAGGGGAAAATTGGTGTCTATTAATTAATGGCCACTTAGTTGGAATTGATCGAATGTTTGAGACAATATCCACTTTGCATTGGAGTTTGGTGTTAACCCCTCCAAAACTGTTCAACTGACTATAAGTTTATTTTGGAAGTAGGGATCAGTTGGATCTATGCGGAATTAATAATGCAAATCGACCAGTCATCTAAAAACTCGTGGCAACACTAACCATAACATTTTTTGTTATATTTTGTTTATAGGTTTCAAGAGATATTAGAAATCATTTTATAAAGTATTGAGAGTGATTTAGGAGAGCAAAATTGGGTCCACTAACTAATGGCCACTTAGTAGGTATTGATCGAATGTTTGAGACAATTTCCACCTTACATTCGAATTTGGTGTTAACCCCGATCTCAAAACTGTTCAACTGACCCTAAATTTATTTTGGAAGTTGGGATCAATTGGATCTTTGCGGAATTAATAATGCAAATAGACCAGTTAGGAAAGCAAATCGGGGTAACACTAAACATTAATTTTATTGTTATGTTTTGTTCATAGGTTTCATGAGATATTAGAGATCATTTTATAAAGTATTAGGTGAATTAGAAGGGTAAAATTGGGGTCTATTAATTAATGGCCACTTAGTAGGTGTTGATCGAAATTTTGAGATAATTTCCACTTTGCATTCGAATTTGGTGTTAACCCCGATCTCAAAACTGTTCAGCTGACTCTAAGTTTATTTTGGAAGTAGGGATCAATTGGATCTTGCGGAATGAATAATGCAAATAGACCAGTCTGCGAAAGCAAATCGTGGCAACACTTAACATTAATTTTATTGTTATATTTTGTTGATAGGTTTCATGAGATATTAGAGATCATATTATAAAGTAATACGTGAATTAGGTGGGGAAAATTGGAGTCTAATAACTAATGGCCATTTAGTAGGAATTTATCGGATGTTTGAGACAATATCCACTTTGCATTCGAGTTTGGTGTTAACCCCGATCTCAAAACTGTTCAACTGACTCTAAATTTATTTTGGAAGTAGGGATCAATTGGATCTTTGCGGAATGAATATTGCAAATAGACCAGTCAGGAAAGCAAATCGGGGTAACACTTAACATTAATTTTATTGTTATATTTTGTTGATAGGTTTCATGAGATATTAGAGATTATTTTATAAAGTATTACGTGAATTAGGAGGAAAATTGGAGTCTAATAACTAATGGTCACTTAGTAGGAATGGATCGGATATTTGAGACAATATCCATTTCGCATTCGAGTTTGGTGTTAAACCCCGATTTCAAAACAGTTGAACTGACTCTAAGTTTATTTCGGAAGTAGGGATCAATTGGATCTTTGCGGAACTAATAATGCAAATCGACCAGTCAAATAAGCAACTCGTGGCAACACTAAACATAACATTTTTTGTTATATTTTGTTCATAGGTTTCATGAGATATTAGAGATCATATTATAAAGTAATACGTGAATTAGGTGGGGAAAATTGGAGTCTAATAACTAATGGTCACTTAGTAGAAATGGATCGGATGTTTGAGACAATATCCACTTTGCATTCGAGTTTGGTGTTAACCCCGATCTCAAAACTGTTCAACTGATACTAAGTTTATTTTGGAAGTATGGATCAACAGGATCTTTGCGAAACTAATAATGCAAATCGAGCCGTCACGTAAGCAACTCGTGGCAACACTAAACATAATATTTTTTGTTATATTTTGTTCATAGGTTTCATGCGATTTTAGAGATCATTTTATAAAGTATTAAGTGAATTAGGAGGGGGAAATTGGAGTCTACAACTAATGGCCACTAAGTAGGAATTGATCGAATGTTTGAGACAAAAACCACTTTGCATTCGAGTTTGGTGTTAACCCCCGATCTCAATACAGTTCAACTGACTCTAAGTTTATTTTGGAAGTAGGGACCAATTGGATGTTTGCGGAACTAATAATGCAAATCGAACTGTCACGAAAGCAAATTCGGGTAACTCTAAACATTAAATTTTTGTTATATTTTGTTCGTAGGTTTAATAAGAAATTAGAGATCATTTTATAAAATATTAATTGAAATAAGTGCGGAACTTGGAGTCTACTAACTAATGGCCGCTTAGTAGGAATTGATCGGATGTTTGAGACAATATCCACTTTGCATTCGACTTTGGTGTTAACCCCCGATCTGAAAACATTTGAACTGACATTAAGTTTATTTTGGAAGTAGGGATCAATTGGATCTTTGCGGAACTAATAATGCAAATCGACCAGTCACCTACGCACCTCGTGACAACACTAAACATAACATTTTTGTTTGATTTTGTTCATAGGTTTCATGAGATATTAGAGATCATTTTATAAAGTTTTAAGTGAATTAGGAGGGGAAAATTGGAGTCTACTAAGTAATGGCCACTTAGTAGGAATTGATCGAATGTTTGAGACAAAAACCACTTTGCATTCGAGTTTTATGTTAATCCCCGATCTCAATACAGTTCAACTGACTCTAAGTTTATTTTGGAAGTAGGGATCAATTGGATCTTTGCGGAACTAATAATGCAAATCGACCAGCCACCTAAGCAACTCGTGGCAACACTAAACATAACATTTTTTGTTATATTTTGTTCATAGGTTTCATGCGTTATTAGAGAACATTTTATAAAGTATTACGTGAATAAGGGGGGAAAATTGGGGTCTGTTAATTAATGGCCACTTAGTAGGAATTGATCGAATGTTTGAGACAAAAACCACTTGGAATTCGAGTTTGGTGTTAACCCCCGATATGAAAACAATTGAACTGACTCTAAGTTTAATTTGGAAGTAGGGATCAATTGGATCTATGCGGAACTTATAATGCAAATCTACCACTCAGGAAAGCAACTCTGGGTAACACTACACATTAATTTTTTTGTTATATTTTGTTTATAGGTTTCATGAGATATATTTGAGATCATTTTATAAAGTATTCATTGAATTAGGAGGGGAAAATTGGAGTCTAATAACTCATGGTCACTTAGTAGAAATGGATCGGATGTTTGAGAAAATATTCACTTTGCATTCGAGTTTGGTGTTAACCCCCGATATGAAAACATTTGAACTGACATTAGGCATATTTTGGAAGTAGGGATCAACTAGATTTTTGCGGAACTAATAATGCAAATTGAGCTGTCACGAAAGTAACTCGTGGCAACACTAAACATTACATTCTTTGTAATATTGTATTCATATGTTTCATGAGATATATTTGAGATCGTTCTATAAAGTATTAAGCGAATTAGGAGTGGAAAATTGGAGTCTATTAATTAATGGCCACTTAGTAGGAATTGATCGGATATTTGAGACAATATCCACTTTGCATTCGACTTTTGTATTAACACCCCGATCTGAAAACAGTTGAACTGACTCTAAGTTTCTTTCGGAAGTAGAGATCAATTGGATCTTTGAGGAGCTAATAATGCAAATCGACCAGTCATCTAAGCAACTCGTGGCAACACTAAACATAACATTTTTTGTTATATTTTTTCATAGGCTTCATGAGATATTAGGGCTCATTTTATAAAGTATTAAGTGAATTAGGAGGGGAAAATTGGAGTCTAATAACTAATGGCCACTTAGTAGGAACTTATCGGATGTTTGAGACGATATCCACTTTGCATTCGAGTTTGGTGTTAATCCCCCATCTCAAAAGTGTTCAACTGACTACAAGTTTATTTCGTAAGTAGGGATCAATTGGATCTTTGCGGAATTAATAATGCAAATCGACCAGTCAGGAAAGCAAATCGGGGTAACACTAAACATAACATTTTTTGTTATATTTTTTCATAGGCTTCATGAGATATTAGGGCTCATTTTATAAAGTATTAAGTGAATTAGGAGGTGGAAATTGGAGTCTAGAACTAATGGCCACTTAGTAGTAATTGATCGGATGTTTGAGACAATATCCACTTTGCATTCGAGTTTGGTGTTAATCCCCCATCTCAAAAGTGTTCAACTGACTACAAGTTTATTTCGTAAGTAGGGATCAATTGGATCTTTGCGGAATTAATAATGCAAATCGACCAGTCAGGAAAGCAAATCGGGGTAACACTAAACATTAATTTTATTGTTATATTTTGTTCATAGGTTTCAAGAGATATTAGAGATAATTTTATAAAGTATTAGGTGAGTTAGAAGGGGAAAATTGGTGTCTATTAATTAATGGCCACTTAGTTGGAATTGATCGAATGTTTGAGACAATATCCACTTTGCATTGGAGTTTGGTGTTAACCCCCCTCCCAAAACTGTTCAACTGACTATAAGTTTAATTTGGAAGTAGGGATCAATTGGATCTTTGCGGAATTAATAATGCAAATCGACCAGTCATCTAAGAAACTCGTGGCAACACTAACCATAACATTTTTTGTTATATTTTGTTTATAGGTTTCAAGATATATTAGAAATCATTTTATAAAGTATTAAGTGATTTAGGAGAGCAAAATTGGAGTCCACTATCTAATGGCCACTTAGTAGGTATTGATCGAATGTTTGAGACAATTTCCACCTTACATTCGAATTTGGTGTTAACCCCGATCTCAAAACTGTTCAACTGACCCTAAATTTATTTTGGAAGTTGGGATCAATTGGATCATTGCGGAATTAATAATGCAAATAGACCAGTTAGGAAAGCAAATCGGGGTAACACTAAACATTAATTTTATTGTTATGTTTTGTTCATAGGTTTCATGAGATATTAGAGATCATTTTATAAAGTATTAGGTGAATTAGAAGGGTAAAATTGGGGTCTATTAATTAATGGCCACTTAGTAGGTGTTGATCGAAATTTTGAGATAATTTCCACTTTGCATTCGAATTTGGTGTTAACCCCGATCTCAAAACTGTTCAACTGACTCTAAATTTATTTTGGAAGTAGGGATCAATTGGATCTTTGCGGAATGAATATTGCAAATAGACCAGTCAGGAAAGCAAATCGGGGTAACACTTAACATTAATTTTATTGTTATATTTTGTTGATAGATTTCATGAGATATTAGAGATTATTTTATAAAGTATTACGTGAATTAGGAGGGGAAAATTGGAGTCTAATAACTAATGGTCACTTAGTAGGAATGGATCGGATATTTGAGACAATATCCATTTCGCATTCGAGTTTGGTGTTAAACCCCGATTTCAAAACAGTTGAACTGACTCTAAGTTTATTTCGGAAGTAGGGATCAATTGGATCTTTGCGGAACTAATAATGCAAATCGACCAGTCAAATAAGCAACTCGTGGCAACACTAAACATAACATTTTTTGTTATATTTTGTTCATAGGTTTCATGAGTATTAGAGATCATAGTATAAAGTATACGTACGTGAATTAGGTAGAGGAAAATTGGAGTCTAACTATGTGGTCACTTAGTAGAAATGGATCGGATGTTTGACAATATCCCACTTTGCATTCCAGTTTAGTGTGAACCCCGATCTCAAAACTGTTCAACTGATACTAAGTTTATTTTGGAAGTATGGATCAACAGGATCTTTGCGAAACTAATAATGCAAATCGAGCCGTCACGTAAGCAACTCGTGGCAACACTAAACATAATATTTTTTGTTATACTTTGTTCATAGGTTTCATGCGATATTAGAGATCATTTTATAAAGTATTAAGTGAATTAGGAGGGGGAAATTCGAGTCTACAACTAATGGCCACTAAGTAGGAATTGATCGAATGTTTGAGACAAAAACCACTTTGCATTCGAGTTTGGTGTTAACCCCCGATCTCAATACAGTTCAACTGACTCTAAGTTTATTTTGGAAGTAGGGACCAATTGGATGTTTGCGGAACTAATAATGCAAATCGAACTGTCACGAAAGCAAATTCGGGTAACTCTAAACATTAAATTTTTGTTATATTTTGTTCGTAGGTTTAATAAGAAATTAGAGATCATTTTATAAAATATTAATTGAAATAAGTGCGGAACTTGGAGTCTACTAACTAATGGCCGCTTAGTAGGAATTGATCGGATGTTTGAGACAATATCCACTTTGCATTCGACTTTGGTGTTAACCCCCGATCTGAAAACATTTGAACTGACATTAAGTTTATTTTGGAAGTAGGGATCAATTGGATCTTTGCGGAACTAATAATGCAAATCGACCAGTCACCTACGCACCTCGTGACAACACTAAACATAACATTTTTTGTTTGATTTTGTTCATAGGTTTCATGAGATATTAGAGATCATTTTATAAAGTTTTAAGTGAATTAGGAGGGGAAAATTGGAGTCTACTAAGTAATGGCCACTTAGTAGGAATTGATCGAATGTTTGAGACAAAAACCACTTTGCATTCGAGTTTAATGTTAATCCCCGATCTCAATACAGTTCA
Organism: Eudiplozoon nipponicum; assembly: GCA_029291075.1. Lineage (NCBI taxonomy): Eukaryota > Metazoa > Platyhelminthes > Monogenea > Mazocraeidea > Diplozoidae > Eudiplozoon > Eudiplozoon nipponicum. The sequence continues at coordinate 40,493 of JAQBSW010002948.1, forward strand.
ACTGACTCTAAGTTTATTTTGGAAGTAGGGATCAATTGGATCTTTGCGGAACTAATAATGCAAATCGACCAGCCACCTAAGCAACTCGTGGCAACACTAAACATAACATTTTTTGTTATATTTTGTTCATAGGTTTCATGAGATTTTAGAGATCATTTTATAAATTATTACGTGAATTAGGTGGGAAAATTGGAGTCTACTAACTAATGGCCACTTAGTAGGAATTGATCGATTGTTTTAGACAATATCCACTTGGAATTCGAGTTTGGTGTTAACCCCCGATATGAAAACAATTGAACTGACTCTAAGTTTAATTTGGAAGTAGGGATCAATTGGATCTATGCGGAACTTATAATGCAAATCTACCACTCAGGAAAGCAACTCTGGGTAACACTACACATTAATTTTTTTGTTATATTTTGTTTATAGGTTTCATGAGATATATTTGAGATCATTTTATAAAGTATTCATTGAATTAGGAGGGGAAAATTGGAGTCTAATAACTCATGGTCACTTAGTAGAAATGGATCGGATGTTTGAGAAAATATTCACTTTGCATTCGAGTTTGGTGTTAACCCCCGATATGAAAACATTTGAACTGACATTAGGCATATTTTGGAAGTAGGGATCAACTAGATTTTTGCGGAACTAATAATGCAAATTGAGCTGTCACGAAAGTAACTCGTGGCAACACTAAACATTACATTCTTTGTAATATTGTATTCATATGTTTCATGAGATATATTTGAGATCGTTCTATAAAGTATTAAGCGAATTAGGAGTGGAAAATTGGAGTCTATTAATTAATGGCCACTTAGTAGGAATTGATCGGATATTTGAGACAATATCCACTTTGCATTCGACTTTTGTATTAACACCCCGATCTGAAAACAGTTGAACTGACTCTAAGTTTCTTTCTGAAGTAGAGATCAATTGGATCTTTGAGGAGCTAATAATGCAAATCGACCAGTCATCTAAGCAACTCGTGGCAACACTAAACATAACATTTTTTGTTATTTTTTTTCATAGGCTTCATGAGATATTAGGGCTCATTTTATAAAGTATTAAGTGAATTAGGAGGGGAAAATTGGAGTCTAATAACTAATGGCCACTTAGTAGGAACTTATCGGATGTTTGAGACGATATCCACTTTGCATTCGAGTTTGGTGTTAACCCCCGATTTCAAAATAGGTGAACTGACTCTAAGTTTATTTCGGAAGATGGGATCAATTGGATCGTTGCGGAACTAATAATGCAAATCGAGCAGTCACGAAAGCAAATCGGGGTAACTCTAAACATTAAATTTTTGTTATATTTTGTTCGTAGGTTTAATAAGAAATTAGAGATCATTTTATAAAATATTAAGTGAAATAGGTGCGGAACTTGGAGTCTACTAACTAATGGCCGCTTAGTAGGAATTGTTCGGAGGTTTGAGACAATATCCACTTTGCATTCGACATTGGTGTTAACCCCCGATCTGAAAACATTTGAACTGACATTAAGTTTATTTTGGAAGTAGGGATCAATTGGATCTTTGCGGAACTTATAATGCAAATCGACCAGTCACCTAAGCAACTCGTGGCAACACTAAACATAACATTTTTTGTTATATTTTGTTCATAGGTTTCATGAGATATTAGAGATCCTTTTATAAAGTATTAAGTGAATTAGGAGGGGAAAATTGGGGTCTATTAATTAATGGCCACAGTAGGAATTGATCGAATGTTTGAGAAAAAAACCACTTTGCATTCGAGTTTGGTGTTAACCCCCGATATGAAAACATTTGAACTGACTCTAAGTTTATTTTGGAAGTAGGGATCAATTGGATCTTTGCGGAACTTATAATACAAATCTACCACTCAGGAAAGCAAATCGGGATAACATTAAACATTAATTTTTTTGTTATATTTTGTTCATAGGTTTCATGAGATATTAGAGATCATTTTATAAAGTATTACGTGAATAAGGAGGTGAAAATTGAGGTCTATTAATTAATGGCCACTTAGTAGGACTTGATCGAATGTTTGAGACAAAAAGCACTTTGCATTCGAGTTTGTTGTTAACCCCCGATCTCAATACAGTTCAACTGACTCTAAGTTTATTTTGGAAATAGGTATCAATTGGATCTTTGCGAAACTAATAATGAAAATCGACCAGTCACCTAAGCAACTCGTGGCAATACTAAACATAACCTTTTTTGTTATATTTTGTTCATAGGGTTCATGGGATATTAGAGATCCTTTTATAAAGTATTAAGTGAATTAGGGAGGGAAAATTGGGGTCTATTAATTAATGGCCACAGTAGGAATTGATCGAATGTTTGAGGCAAAAACCACTTTGCATTCGAGTTTGGTGTTAACCCCCGATATGAAAACATTTGAACTGACTCTAAGTTTATTTTAGAAGTAGGGATCAATTGGATCTTTGCGGAACTTATAATACAAATCTACCACTCAGGAAAGGAAATCGGGGTAACATTAAACATTAATTATTTTGTTATGTTTTGTTCATAGGTTTCATGAGATTATAGAGATCATTTTATAAAGTATTACGTGAATAAGGAGGTGAAAATTGAGGTCTATTAATTAATGTCCACTTAGTAGGACTTGATCGAATGTTTGAGACAAAAACCACTTTGCATTCGAGTTTGGTGTTAACCCCCGATCTCAATACAGTTCAACTGACTCTAAGCTTATTTTGGAAGTAGCTATCAATTGGATCTTTGCGAAACTAATAATGCAAATCGACCAGTCACCTAAGCAACTCGTGGCAATACTAAACATAACCTTTTTTGTTATAATTTGTTCATAGGTTTCATGAGATATTAGAGATCCTTTTATAAAGTATTAAGTGAATGAGGAGGGGAAAATTGGGGTCTATTAATTAATGGCCACAGTAGGAATTGATCGAATGTTTGAGGCAAAAACCACTTTGCATTCGAGTTTGGTGTTAACCCCCGATATGAAAACATTTGAACTGACTCTAAGTTTATTTTGGAAGTAGGGATCAATTGGATCTTTGCGGAACTTATAATACAAATCTACCACACAGGAAAGCAAATCGGGGTAACATTAAACATTAATTTTTTTGTTATATTTTGTTCATAGGTTTCATGAGATATATTTGAGATCATTTTATAAAGTATTAAGTGAATTAGGAGTGGAAAATTGGAGTCTATTAATTAATGGCCACTTAGTAGGAATTTATCGGATGTTTGAGACAATATCCACTTTGCATTTGACTTTGGTATTTACCCCCGATCTGAAAACAGTTGAAATGACACTAAGTTTATTTTGGAAATATGGATCAAAAGGATCTTTGCGAAACTAATAATGCAGATCGAGCCGTCACGAAAGCAACTCGTGGCAACACTAAACATAATATTTTTGTTATATTTTGTTCATAGGTTTCATGCGATATTAGAGATCATTTTATAAAGTATTAAGTGAATTACAGGGAGGAAAATTAGAGTCCTAACTAATAGCCACCAAGTAGAATTAATCAAGATCTTTAGACATCACATTCAGTTTGGTGTTAACTTCAATCTAAAGTTTTCAACTGACTATAAGTATATTTTGGAAGTAGGGATCAATTGGATCTTTTCGGAACTAATAATGCAAATCGACCATTAACCTGAGCAACTCGTGGCAACACTAAACATAACATTTTTTGTTATATTTTGTTCATAAGTTTCATGAGATATTAGAGATCATTTTATAAAGTATTAAAGGAATTAAGAGGGGAAAATTAGGGTCTATTAATTAATGGCCACTTAGGAGGAATTGATCGAATGTTTGAGACAAAAACCACTTTGCATTCGAGTTTGGTGTTAACCCCCTTTCTCAATACAGTTCAACTGACTCTAAGTTTGTTTTGGAAGTAGGAATCAATTGGATCTTTGCGGAACTAATAATGAAAATCGACCAGACACCTAAGCAACTCCTGGCAACACTAAACATAACACTTTTTTAATGTGTTTTTCATAGGTTTCATGAGATATTAGAGATCATTTTATAAAGTATTAAGTTAATTAGGAGGGGGAAATCGGAGTCTGAAACTAATGGCCACTTAGTAGGAATTGCTCGATTGTTTGAGACTATATCCACTTTGCATTCGAGTTTGGTGTTAACCCCCGATATGAAAACATTTGAACTGAGATTAAATTTATTTTGGAAGTAGGGTCCAATTGGATCTTTGCGGAACTTATAATGCAAATCCACCACTGAGGAAAACAAAAAAGGGTAACACTAAACATTAATTTTATTGTTATATTTTGTTCATAGGTTTCATGAGATATTGGAGATCATTTTATAAAGTATTAAGTGAATTAGGAGGGGAAAATTGGAGTCTATTAATTAATGGCCACTTAGTAGGAATTGATCGGATGTTTGAGACAATATCCACTTTGCATTCGACTTTGGTGTTAACCCCCGATCTGAAAACTGTTGAACTGACATTAAGTTTCTTTCGGAAGTAGAGATCAATTGGGTCTTTGAGGAACTAATAATGCAAATCGACCAGCCATCTAAGCAACTCGTGGCAACACTAAACATAACATTTTTTGTTATATTTTGTTCATAGGTTTCATGAGATTTTAGAGATCATTTTATAAATTATTACGTGAATTAGGTGGGAAAATTGGAGTCTACTAACTAATGGCCACTTAGTAGGAATTGATCGATTGTTTTAGACAATATCCACTTTGCATTCGAGTTTGGTGTTAACCCGCGATCTCAAAAGTTTTCAACTGACTATAAGTATATTTTGGAAGTAGGGATCAATTGGATCTTTTCGGAACTAATAATGCAAATCGACCATTAACCTCAGCAACTCGTGGCAACACTAAACATAACATTTTTTGTTATATTTTGTTCATAAGTTTCATGAGACATTAGAGATCATTTTATAAAGTATCAAGTGAATTAAGAGGGGAAAATTAGGGTCTATTAATTAATGGCCACTTAGGAGGAATTTATCGAATGTTTGAGACAAAAACCACTTTGCATTCGAGTTTGGTGTTAACCCCCTTTCTCAATACAGTTCAACTGACTCTAAGTTTGTTTTGGAAGTAGGAATCAATTGGATCTTTGCGGAACTAATAATGAAAATCGACCAGACACCTAAGCAACTCCTGGCAACACTAAACATAACACTTTTTTAATGTGTTTTTCATAGGTTTCATGAGATATTAGAGATCATTTTATAAAGTATTAAGTTAATTAGGAGGGGGAAATCGGAGTCTGAAACTAATGGCCACTTAGTAGGAATTGCTCGATTGTTTGAGACTATATCCACTTTGCATTCGAGTTTGGTGTTAACCCCCGATATGAAAACATTTGAACTGAGATTAAATTTATTTTGGAAGTAGGGTCCAATTGGATCTTTGCGGAACTTATAATGCAAATCCACCACTGAGGAAAACAAAAAAGGGTAACACTAAACATTAATTTTATTGTTATATTTTGTTCATAGGTTTCATGAGATATTGGAGATCATTTTATAAAGTATTAAGTGAATTAGGAGGGGAAAATTGGAGTCTATTAATTAATGGCCACTTAGTAGGAATTGATCGGATGTTTGAGACAATATCCACTTTGCATTCGACTTTGGTGTTAACCCCGGATCTGAAAACTGTTGAACTGACATTAAGTTTCTTTCGGAAGTAGAGATCAATTGGGTCTTTGAGGAACTTATAATGCAAATCGACCAGCCATCTAAGCAACTCGTGGCAACACTAAACATAACATTTTTTGTTATATTTTGTTCATAGGTTTCATGAGATTTTAGAGATCATTTTATAAGTTATTACGTGAATTAGGTGGGAAAATTGGAGTCTAATAACTAATGGTCACTTAGTAGGAATTGATCGGATGTTTGAGACAATATCCACTTTGCATTCGAATTTGGTGTTAACCCCGATCTCAAAACTGTTCAACTGGCTCTAAGCTTATTTTGGAAGTAGGGATCAATTGGATCTTTGCGGAACTAATAATGCAAATCGACCAGTCAGGAAAGCAATCGGGTTAACGCTAAACATTAATTTTATTGTTATGTTTTGTTCATAGGTTTCAAGAGATATTAGAGATCATTTTATAAACTATTAAGTGAATAAGGAGAGGAAAATTGGAGTCTACTAACTAATGGCCATTTAGTAGGAATTTATCGGATGTTTGAGTCAATATCCACTTTGCATTCGAGTTTGGTGTTAACCCCCCATCTCAAAAGTGTTCAACTGACTATAAGTTTATTTTGGAAGTAGGGATCAATTGGATCTTTGCGGAACTAATAATGCAAATCAACCAGTCACCTGAGCAACTCGTGGCAATACTAAACATAACATTTTTTGTTATATTTTGTTCATAGGTTTCATGAGATATTAGAGATCATTTTATAAAGTATAAAGTGAATTAGGAGGGGAAAATTGGAGTCGACTAACTAATGGACACTTAGTAGGAATTTATCGGATGTTTGAGACAATATCCATTTTCATTCGAGTTTGGTGTTAACCCCCCATCTCAAAAGTGTTCCACTGACTCTAATTTTATTTTGGAATTAGTGATCAATTGTATCTTTGTGGAACTAATAATGCAAATCGAGCAGTCACGATAGCAAATCGGTGTAACTCTAAACACTAAATTTTTGCTATATTTTGTTCGTAGGTTTAATAAGAATTTAGAGATCATTTTATAAAATATTTAGTGAAATAGGTGCGGAACTTGGAGTCTACTAACTAATGGCCGCTTAGTAGGAATTGATCGAATGTTTGAGACAATATCCACTTTGCATTCGAGTTTGGTGTTAACCCCCGATATGAAAACATTTTAACTGACATTAAGTTTATTTTGGAAGTAGGGATCAATTGGATCTTTGCGGAACTAATAATGCAAATCTACCATACATGAAAGCAAATCGGGGTAACACTAAACATTAATTTTTTTGTTATATTTTATTCATAGGTTTCATGTGATATTAGAGGTCATTTTATAAAGTATTAGGTGAATTAGGAGGGGAAAATTGGGGTCTATTAATTAATGGCCACTTAGTAAGAATTGATCGAATGTTTGAGACAATATCCAATTTGCATTCGAGTTTGGTGTTAACGCCCGATCTCAAAACTGTTCAACTGACTCTATGTTTATTTTCGAAGTAGGGATCGATTGGATCTTTGCGGATCTAATAATGCAAATCGATCAGTCACCTAAGCAACTCGTGGGAACACTAAACATAACATTTCTTGTTATATTTTGTTCAAAGGTTTCATGAGATATTAGAGATCATTTTATAAAGTATTAAGTGAATTAGGAGGTGGAAATTTGAGTCTACAACTAATGGCCACTTAGTAGGAATTGATCGAATGTTTGAGTAAATATCCACTTTGCATTCGAGTTTGGTGTTAACCCCCGATATGAAAACATTTGAACTGACATTAGGCATATTTTGGAAGTAGGGATCAACTAGATTTTTGCGGAACTAATAATGCAAATCGACCAGTCACGAAAGCAAATCGCGGTAACACTAAACAATGCATATTTTGTAATATATTATTCATAGGTTTCATGAGATATATTTAAGATCATTTTGTAAAGTATTAAGTGAATTAGGAGGGGAAAATTGGAGTCTATTATGTAATGGCCACTTAGTAGGAATTGATGGGATGTTTGAGACAATATCCACTTTGCATTCGACTTTGGTGTTAACATCCGATATGGAAACAGTTGAACTGACATTAAGTTTATTTTGGAAGTAGGGATCAATTGGATCTTTGCGGAACTAATAATGCAAATCGACCAGTCACCTGAGCAACTCGTGGCAACACTAAACATTACATTCTTTGTAATATTGTATTCGTAGGTTTCATGAGATATATTTGAGATCATTTTATAAAGTATTAAGTGAATTAGGAGGGGAAAATTGGAGTCTACTAACTAATGGCCGCTTAGTAGGAATTGATCGAATGTTTGAGACAATTTCCGCTTTGCATTCGAGTTTGGTGTTAACCCCCTAACTCAAAACTGTTCAAATGACTCTTTTGTTATTTTCTTTTGATTGATTTCATGCGATATTACAGATTACTTTATAAATTTTTAAATGGATTATGAGCGTAAAATTGGTGTCTGCTAATGAATGACCACTAAGTAGGATGTGTTTGAATATTTGATACAGGCTCTACTTTTTATTTGACTTTGGCATAAGCCCCATATCTGAAAACTGTTGACGTGTCTGTGGATTCATTTTGTGTGTCTGTCACTATCGCACGTCTGCGAGGATGCAACTTGCGATTTCATAATGCAATAACAATGGTCTATAAGATGTAGGGTGCTGGAGGATTGGTCACTTTTTCGAGCACCAGATTCCGAAGTAGACGCGCCCAAGTTCGAGCCCTGTCCGCGGCAAATTGTGGCCAGTACTTGATGAGTTCCCAGGAAGGACGTAACCGGTCAACTGGATGAATTGCCTTTTCTACACTACACAATTCTTACTGTATACTGACGAATGCAAGTTCTTAATGAGTCAGGTGTTTACATCAAGTTTGCAAGCCTGATTACAGTAAATGTTACCATCACTAGCGCATCAAATGCTTGTTTAAATATAGAAAGTGTAGTGCTTGTCGCATATTAAAAAGCAAAATTATGTTTTTGTTATCAGCGCAATAAATGTTTGCTTACCTGTACTTTCTGCTTTACAAGCACCATCTATTTTCGTTAATTTCCTCAGTGTTCAAATCAGATGCACAGGTATTTGCAACTGAAGATATGCAATATTTCCACGCACTAAACTGTTGCACTATACGAGTATTCGAATATATTCCACGTGTCAGAGAAAACTGAAAATATCACACGCGCACATAAACGCGACTAAATTGTTTCAAATATTAGAAAATATTTTATATTCCAAGTGAATTTTGATTAACACGATTAATCAACAGAAATCCTGTGAAAATCAGTCCGTTCGGACAGAAAACGGCATCAAATGAGCCCCGACTTATCAACGGCACTCGAGGTATTTTGGTGAAATTTTGTACAATGAAATCCAAATGCGGCAGCTACTTAGCTCACGTGACTAGACGGTCTCGATTCCTCTTGAAAGTAAATAGAATACATAATCCTCGAATTAATTCTGAATTGGCTTACTGCACGTGTGGGCTGCTTCAGTCAATAGATCCAGAGTGTTTAACCTGTTATTCAGCTCGACGCCAGTGACACTACATCGTGTTGCATAACATCATATTTCGCTAAATTGCACTGAAGTGTAATGTTATCTCAGTCAAACAATAGGCCAGGCTCCCGTGTATACCAGTGGCGAGTGACTGATCGAATGCGTAAATTAGTTTCCTGATTTTAACTGTCGTGGATTGTTTAGAACAAACACAAACACACACACACAAACAAAGTGCGAACACGCACAAACATAGACACACACACTCGCGGAGACACGTTGAACTGTCTGCTTGATGAATACACGTCTAGAAAACTTCACTTCGGTGACTTGATGCATTTGGGATTGTGCTCTGAGGAGGTAGATGTCAGCAGCCTGTCAAACACTGCCGTCGCGGCTTCTCATTCATCCATCAATCATTCCATGCTGTTAGTAAATCCGTGAAAATACATTCAGCGATAAAACTGCCCTGCAATAATTACGAAGTACGCAGGAAGTTCAACCAGCCCATTTATCACATGACAAATAATTTTCATTGGCAGCATGTAAATATTTATCGTTGCTATCAATGATATATGTGAAACTGGAGACTACGTGATAATGAGCTCTCTATCTATATATATATATATATATATATATATATATATATATATATATATATATATGTGTGTGTGTATACTTGTATGAAAATACTTAGGTATAAAATTAACATTCTGTCACTCAATTTAAATAATTGTCCCGTACTATTAATAGTAATAATAATAATAACAAGAACAACAACAACAAATATCAATACAATGGTAACGTTTCCGTTTTCTGCTGATGCATGTAATAAATCGTGGAGCGCAATAAATCATTCTGTCTTCCTTAAAAGTGTATACGCTTAGCCAGGGAAGTAAGCAGAGAACACACAAACACATATATCTGAAAGTGTAGAGTTTAACAATCAGCATTTGGTGCATTCTGTCAGGTGAAGACAACGAAATGACTTGCCTGAGTGAGAGAGAGAGAGGGCGTGATGTATCACGTAGAGGTTTGAAAGACAGGCTGGCAGAACGACCAGCAGGTGATGAATTGGCGTAAATTGATGTATAATTTAAGTTAGAATGACATATTTAATGCACGTGTCAGTAACAATATCGGCAACATCCTGATTGGCTGGTTGCCTAAATGGCGTTTCTAGCCGTTTCATTGGTTCATTTCGGCATCGCAAACTGAATCGACTACTACTGCTGCGGAATGCTGCTCCAATTAACGTGAGCTTCACTTGACAATTGCTATTAGTTGTACACCGAAGTCGAGGATTATTGAATTGTCAATTAGATATCTGTGCAACTATTGTCAAAACAAACGTCTACTCGCATATCTATTGTAATTTACGGCTGTGCCTGGTTAGTTGGCAAAAGGTTAAGTTGATTGATAAATAGAGATCATAAAGGTAAATCGATTCCGTGGGCCTAAAAAGACACCGAGGTGGATGTGAACTGGGGGGCGTATAATGAAGGCGACAATTCGCATTTCAATTTATTTCATTTGTACAAATTTGGTTTAAAGTAAACGTTTCCTACGATAGCAAATGTGTTCATTTATCTTTACTGGTTTTACCTTAATGCACAATCAGTTCTTGTCAGAATGCGAAATCGGAAGAATCTGTTTTAGCTTTGAAATTCACCCACTACACCATCGAAGATGCGCATCGAGTCCTATTTTAAGATGTAAACAAACGTTGTTTATCAATCTGTCTTTCCTGCATATCACTTTCGACCTGAGGTTCGAAAAGGCTATCTCAGATCCCTCGTCAAAAGAGAAAACTCATGTCAAAGGAGAAGTTATATGAAATTGAATAATAATTGCAGGATATTTTTGTATATATTCTTACTAGAGGTTAGAGCTGCATACCTAATCCTGCCTTCCATTCGTTTATGCATTGCCGTTTGATCATATAAACTAATCAATGTATATGTATATAATATATATATACATATATATATATATTATATATATATATATATATATATATATATATATATATATATATATGTATATATATATATATATATATATATGTATATGTATGTATATGTATATATATATATATGTATATATATATATATATATATATATATATATATATATATATATATATATATATAATATATATATATATATATATATATATGTATATATATATATATATATATATACGTACGTATGTACGTACGTACGTACGTACGTACGTACGTACGTACGTACGTATGTACGTACGTACGTACGTACGTACGTACGTACGTACGTACGTACGTACGTACGTACGTACGTACGTACGTACGTACGTACGTACGTACGTACGTACGTACGTACGTACGTACGTACGTACGTACGTACGTACGTACGTACGTACGTACGTACGTACGTACGTACGTACGTACGTACGTACGTACGTACGTACGTACGTACGTACGTACGTACGTACGTACGTACGTACGTACGTACGTACGTACGTACGTACGTACGTACGTGGTACCGCATTGCATTGCGCTGCACGCACGTACTGCGGTACTGCATTGCACGTACTGGCATTGTGCTGCAGTTCAGGTCGCATCAGCGGCTGCATTGCATGCATGTACGTATTGCATGCGCTGCACAGGCTGCATGTGGCCGTATTGGCTGTATGGCTGTGGCTGTAGCCACGTAATAAATGTACGTACGTATGCATGTACGTACGTACGTACGTATTGCATGTACGTACGTATTGCATGCGCTGGCATGTACGTACGTACGTACGTACGTACGTACGCATGCGTACGTACGTACGTACGTACGTACGTATGTACGTACGTACGTACAGGCCGTACGTACGCAATGGCTGCACGTACGTACGTACGTACGTACGTACGCATGTACGTACGTACGTACGTTAATGCAGACGCAACGCATGCACGTACGCACGTACGTACTGCATGTACGTACGCATGTTACGTATGCATGTACGTACGTACGTAGTACGTACGTATGTACGCATGTAGTACGTGCACGCACGTACCGCGCCGGTACGCACGCAATGTACGTACTGCACGTACCGCACAGCACGTACCGCACCGCACGTACTGCATGTACGTACGCGGTCAGTACGTACGGCGGCACGTACTGCACGTACGTACGCACGTACGCACGCACTGGTACGTATCGTACGTACGTACCGTACGTACGTACGTACGTATCGGGTACGTACGTACGTACGTACGTACGTACCGGTACGTACGCGTACGTACGTACGTACGTACGTACGGTACGTACGCACGTACGTACGTAATGTATTGCACGTACGTACGTACGTACGTACGTACGTGTGCGTACGGCTGCACGTACGTACGGCACGTACGTACGTACGTACGTACGTACGTACGTACGCATGCACGTACGCACATACGCACGTACGCACGTACGCAACGTACGTACGTACGTACGTACGTCTGTGTACGTTCAGGTCCGGTACGTACGCATTTTACGTACGCACGTACGTACGTACGTACGCACGTCTTCGCACGTACGCACGTACGCACGCATGCACGTACGCAATGTACGCACGCATGTACGTACGCCGCACGTATTATTCCATATGTCTGTACGTCCGTACGTACGTAATTTTACGTGTACGCAATGCAATACGTACGTATGTACGTACGTACGTACGTAATGTACGTGCAACGCAACGCATGTACGCACGTACGTACGTACGTACTGCACGTACGTACGTACGCACGCATGTACGCCGCACGTACGTACGTACGTACGTACGTACGTGCGTACGTACATACGTACGGTACGTACGTACGTACGTACGTACGTACGCACGTGTACGTACGTACGTACCGCACTGCACGTACGTACGTGCGTGCGCGCAATGCACGCACTGCACGTACGTACCGCACGTACCGCACGTACCGCACGCACGTACGTGTACCGTATCGCAATGGCATCGCATTGCACGTACCGGCACGTTGCATCGTACGGTGCACGTAATCGCACGTACGCATTGCACGTACGTACGTACTGCAATGCACTGCACGTACGTACCGTACCGCATTGCACGTACGTACGCACGTGTACGTACGTAATGCGGACCGTACGTACCGCACGTACCGCACGTACGTACTGCACGTATCGTACGTACCGCATTGCACGTACGTACGTAACGTACCGGTACGCACGTACGTACGTACGTACTGCATCTATACCGTACCGGTACCGCATCGTACGTACGTACGTATCGTACTGCACGCATTGGGTACGTACGTACCGTACGTATTGCATTGCACCGCATTGCATTGCACGTACGTATTGCACGCACGTACGTACGTATCGCAACGTACTGGCACGCACGTATTGCACGTGCCGTACGTATCGCACGGTGCATGCACCGTACGTATCGTACGTATTGCATTGCACGCATTGTACTGTACGTGGCTGTATTGCAATACGCATGTATTGCATTGCATTGCATTACTGCATTGCATGCACGAACTGTACAATGGCACGCACGTACTGCATTGCATTGCACGTATTGTATCGTACGTACGTGTGGCTGCACGTATTGCATTGCATTGCACAGTATTGCACGTACCGTACGTACGCGGCTGTATTGCATTGCATACATGCGTACATTGCATTGCATTGCACGTACGTATTGCATTGCACGGTATTGCACAGTATTGCGCTATATTGCATTGCATTGCATTGCATGTACTGCACGTATTACTGCACGTTACCGTATTGCATGCATTGCGCTATTGCATTGCATTGCATTGCACGTACTGCACTGCACGTACCGCATTGCACGTACTGCACGCACTGCACGTATCAAACAAAATACCGGCACTGCAGTAATGTTACCGCACGTAAGGTGCACCGCACTGCATCAAAAACGTACTGCACGGCAACGGCACGTACGCACGTACGTACGTACCGCACGCACGTATCGCACGTACTGCACGTGCATCGCACGTACGTATCGCACCGCACGTACTGCACGTACGTACTGCATCGGTACCGTACCGTATCGTACCGTACCGCATTGCACTGCACTGGTACTGTGCACTGCACTGCACGTATTGCAATGCATTGCATTGCATTGCATTGCACTGGGTGGTCAGCAGTCAGAATCTACGTACGTACGTATTGCACTGCACGCACGTACCGTACGGCAATGTACTGCACGCACGTACGTACGTACTGCACGTACTGCACGTATCACCGCATCGTACTGCATCGTACTGCACTGCACGTACGTACGCGTACTGCATTGCACGTACGTACGTACGTACGTACGTACTGCACCGTACTGTACTGCACGTACGTACGTACTGGTACTGCACGTACCGTATTGGTACGCGCCGCATTGTATCAAAATACCGTACTGGTTGCACATGAATGTGACGTATCGTATTGTAACAGCATTGCATTGCACGTACGTATTGCATTGCATTATAAGTATTATTACCGCACACACGTACACGGCGCATCACTGCAGCAACGTATTGCATGGTGATTAATGTACTGCATTGCATTGCATTGCATTGCATTGCATTGCATTGCATTGCATTGCATTGCATTGCACGGTACCAGGTACGTACGTATTGCACGTATCGCATTGCATTGCATGGCGTATCAGCATAAAACGTATTGTATCGTAACGGTACGTACGTACTGCACGTACGTATCGTACGGTCGTACTGCACGTATCGCATTGTACTGCATTACTGCACGTACGTACGTACGTACGCACGTGCATTGCATCGCAATTATCGTATTGCATGTATCGTGTACGCACGCAATGTACGTATCAGTACGTATCATATTAAAATGTACCGTATCGTACGTGGCTGTACCGTACCGTACGGTATCGTACTGCACGTACTGCACGTACGCACGTATTGCATTGCATTGCAGTAATGCATTGCATTACAACGACCTACGTACGTAATACCGCACGTATTGCACGCACGTACGTACGTACGTACGTACGCATTGCAATGCGTACGTACGTTACCGTACGCAATGTAATACATTGCACGCACGTATCGCATTACCGTACGTATCGCACGTACGCACGCATTGCACGTACTGCATGCACGTACGTACGTACGCACGTACCGCATTGTACCGTGCATGTACGTACGCATTGCATTGCATTGCATGTACGGTATCACGGTATTGTAAATGTACCGCATTGCGTATGGCACGGGTACTGAACTGCACGCGCAATGTGCACGCACCGCATTGCATTGCATTGTACTGCACGTATCGTATTGCACGTACTGCATTGCATATTGCACAGGCTGCAACGGCTGTACGTAATGTGCAGCTGGCAATGTACGTACGTATCGTACGTACCGTACTGCACGTACGTACTGAACGTATCGCGCATTTCGTACGCAATGCATTGCATACGTATTGCATTGCATGCATTGCATTGCGCATTGCATTGCATTGTGTATTGCATTGCATTGCATGTATTGCATTGCATTGCACGTACTGCATTGCCGTACGTACGTATTGCACGTACGTACGCAATGTACGTAACGCACGTACTGCACGTACGTACTGCATTGCATTACCAGGCATTGCGAAACAGCATTGCACTGCATTGCATTGCATTGCATACCAGCACGGTATTGGCACAAAATAAATGTACGTATTGCATTGCATTGCATTGCATTGCATTAAATGGTATTGCATGGACAATGGAAAAATGTACTGTATCGTATCGCACGCACGTACGCACGCACGCACGGTACGCACGTATCGCACTGCAACGTGCGCATGCACGTACTGTACGTACGCACTACCGTACGCACGCACGTACGTACGTACGCATCTACGGGGCACCGCACGCACTGCAAAACGCACGGGTACTGCACCTGCACGGTACTGCACCGCACGTACGTATCGCAACGGGTACCGTACCGCACGTACTGCACGTACTGCACGTACCGCATTGCACGTATCGCAGGCACGTATCGCACTGCGCCGTACTGCACCGTACCGTACAAAACGCAATGCACGTACGTACGTACGTATCGCACGTACGTACGTACGTACGGTACTACCGTACCGTACGCGGTCAATGTACGTATCGCACGTACGTACTGCACGTAGCCGTACGCATGCATTGCGAAGGCACGTACGCACGTACGTACTGCACGGCATCGCATTACTACCGCATTACTGCTGCATTACTGCTGCAATGCACGCAACGTACCTTACCCGCACGTACGTATGTACGTACTGCACGTACGTACGTACGCGGTACTGCACGTACTGCACGTACCGCATTGCACGGTAACGCATTGCACATGCACTGCGCACACGTACTGCAATGCACGTACGCACGCACGTATTGCACGTACGTATGTACGTAATGTACGCAATGTACTGCACGTACGTATCGTACGCACCGTGCACGTATCGCACGTACGCAGGTATCATACCGTACGTACCGCACAGCACGTACGTACGGTACGCACGTACTGCACGCATTGCATTGCACGTACGTACGTATCGTACGCACGTACTGTACTGCACAAAAAATGCGACGGTACTGCACGGTCAAAAACGCAATGGGGCATTGCACGTACGCACGCACGTACGTACGCACGCATTGCACGGGTATCGCGCACGGTACGCACGTAACGCACGCACGCACGCATCGCACGCACGCACGCACCGCACTTTCAACGCACGTACGCACGTACGCACGTACTGCACGCACGTGCACGTACCGCACGCACGTACGTACGTACTGCACGTACGTACCGCAACAGTACTGCACGTATTGCACGTACTGCACGTAATGTACGCACGTACGTACGTACGCACGCATCGCACGCACCGCGGCGCGTTCCGTACGCACGTAATGCACGTACTGCACGTGCCGCACGTATCGTACGTACGCAGCGTACCGCACGCACGTACGTACGTACGTATCGCATTGCACGTACGTATCGTACTGCAATGTACGTACGTACCTACCGTACGTACGTATTGCACGCAGTATCGTACGTACGTAAAGGCGCTCTGGCGTACGTACGTACGTATCGCAATGTACGTAATGCACAAAATGCATGCGCGGTACTTACCGTACGTACGTACTGCACGTACTGCACGTACTGCACGTACCGCACGTACGTACTGCACGCACGTACTGCACGTACGTACGTACGTCAGTAATGTACGTAACGCACGCATTACCGCACGTACGCACGTACGCATTGCATGCACCGCATTGCACGTACGTACCGTACGTACGCACGCACGTACGTATCGTGCAGGTAGACCAGCACGTACGCATCGCATTTACCGCACGCACGCACCGCACGTATTGCACGTACGTACGTACGTACTGCATGTACGCACGTACGAACTGCACGCACGTACGCACGTACGCAACGCACGCACGCACCGCACGTACGCATTGCACGTACTGCACGTATTGCACTGCACGTACTGCACGTACGTAATGCACGTACGGCGCATGCACTGGCCGTATCGCACGTACTGGTATTGCACTGCATTGCACGCACGTACTGTACGTACTGCACCGCACGCATCGTACTGCATTGCACGTACCGCATCGCATTAATACTGCACGCACGCATCGCACGCACGTACGGGTACCGCACGTACGCACGTATCGTACTGCATTGCATTGCACGGTAATTGCACGTATCGTAATGTACTGCATCGCATTGCACGTACTGCACACACCACTGTACTGCACGTACTGGCATCGTACTGCATTGCACTGCATTGCACGTACGTACTGTACGTATCGCATTGCATTGCAATGCACCGTACCGCACCGCAATTTGCACGCATCACTGTACTGCATTTCGCATTGCATTGCACGTACCGCATTGCATTGTATTGGTACTGGGGTAAGCATTGCAGTGTATCAGCGCGGTAATGGTATCAGTATCGTATCGTGCACGTACTGCGGTACTGTATTGCAATTGCATTGCACGCGGTCGCAACGTACTGCAATGTACTGCACGTACGCGTACGTACGTAATGCGTACCGCACGTACGCATTGTGCACTGCACCGGCACGTACTGCACGCACCGCACGCCGGTACTGCACAGCATGCGTACGTACGTACTGCATCGCACGTACGTACTGGGCATTGCATTGCATTGTACTGGCACTGCGCACGCATCGTACGCATCGTATGTGATTATGCATTGTATTGCATTGCATGTACGTATTGCACGTATTGCATTGTACTGCATTGCATTGCGCATTGTGTACTGCACGTACCGCATTGTACTGGTACGCAGTCCATATCGCAGCACGTACCGCATTGTACTGCGGCAGCATTGCACGTTCTGCACGTATTGCAAGGTACGTATTACTGCATTGCATTAAAAATGAATATTCAGGCTGGGTGGCTGTACGTACGTACGCACGTACTGCATTGCATTGCACGCATTGCACGTATTGCACGCATCAGCACGCACGCAATGCACCGCACTGCACTGCACCGCACCGGTGCACGGTACTGCATTGCATTGCATCGTACGTACCGCATTGCACCGCACGCACGTATCGTACTGCACGTGGCTGCACGTACGTACTGCACGTACCGCACGTACGCACCTGCGCCGTAATGTACCGTACCGTGGGGTACCGCACGCATCAGCATTGCACAGCATTGCACTGTGCATCGGTACTGCATTGCACGCACGCGCACCGCACGCACTGCACGCAACGTACCGCACCGTGTACGTACTGGTATCGCGCACCGCACGTACGTACGTACGTACGCAACGTACTGCACGTACGCACTGCACGTACGTACTGCACGCACGCACGGGCACGTACTGCACGTATCGTGGCTGTATCAAAAAAGTAACGCACTGGTAATGTACCGGTACCGTACGGGCGGGGCACGCAATACGTACGCACGTACGTACGTTACCGCACGTACTGCACGCACGCACGTACGCACTTGCACGTACGTACGTACGTACTGCACGTACCGCACGGCACCGCATTGCACGTACGCAATGCACTGCATTGCACGTACGCATTGCACGTATCGGTCGTACTGCATTGTACGTACTGCATTGCACGTACGTATCGCACGGTATCGTACCGTACCGCACCAGTACTGGGCACGTACTGCACGTACTGCACGTACTGGCACGTACGTACGTACGTACTGCATTGCACGTACAGCATTGCATTAACAGTACTGCATCGCATTGCACGTATTGCATTGCACGTACGCGCCTGCACGTATCGCATCTACGCACGTACGTACGTACGTAATGTACGCACGCACGTACGCACGCACTGCACGTACTGCACGTACGTACGTACTGCATTGCACGTACGTACGCGCTGCACGCCGCGCACGTACTGTATGTATGCATGTATGTATGTATGTATGTATGTATGTGTGTATGTATGTATGTATGTATGTATGTGTTTGTATGTATGTATGTATGTATGTATGTATGTATGTATGTATGTATGTATGTATGTATGTATGTATGTATGTATGTGTATGTATGTATGTATGTATGTATGTATGTATGTATGTATGTATGTATGTATGTGGTTGCATGTGGATGGATGGATGGATGGATGGATGGATGGATGGATTGATGGATGGATGGATGATGGATGGATGGATGGATGGGTGGTGGATGGATGGATGGATTTGTATATATATATATATATGTATATATATATATTTGCTTTAATGAATGTTATTTTTTGTTTAATAATATTAATAATGTATTTGTTTAATCTTTCGAAAGTTGGACTCTAATTTCTTATTTATTCGTCCTAAAAATAATCCATCAATCTTATGGATGTATTTATAGCTACCTTAATATGTCACGTGCTAATTGTACCCAAAATGACTCCATTTGTGCTTAAATTAAAAGTTATTCGTTGTAAATATATTCCTCGGATTCTTTTGTCACTTATCTCATGATTTGTGTTATTATTTCTAAAATATACGTAGTCATACTCTTTTGTAACATCGTATTAATTAGCCCCAATTTTCACAGCAGGCATCCGGAGATTAACTGAAATATCTAATTGATTTATTTATATCAGATTAATTTTCTACATTCAAATTGAACTATTCTGCTATTTGATTGTGGCAAAAGTACGGAATTTCATGTTATAGATTTTTGTCAGTATAAAATAAGAATTGTATAGTGTGGAAAAGGCAATTCATTCAGTAGATCGGTTTCATCCTTATTGGGAACTCATCATGTACGGGCTAGAATCTGCCGTGGACTGGGCTCGAATCGGGAATATCTGCTTCGGAATCTGGTGCTCTAACCACTGAGCTGCTCTGCCACACATTACATACAATTCTTAATCATGCACTAACTAATGTTACAGGGTTATTTTCTTTCTTTTCCAAAGCAGACGTGCCCAGGTTCGAGTCCTGTCCGCGGCAAATTCTGGCCAGTACATGATGAGTTCCCACAAGGACGAAACCGGTCTACTGGATGAAATGCCTCTTCTACGCTATGCAATGCCTAGGTTATACTCACCTATGTATATACTTAAAGGGTCTCGTGTTTTTATCAAGTTCGCAACCTTGATTATAATTGATGCATGAGAAATTGGAGTATAAAGGTTTTCATGAATTATCAGTCATATGTTTGATAAAATTACTCTAAATTAGGTCTAACCGTTTAGCAGTTGTTAGAGAAAAATAGGGGTACAATTTGGCTCCGAATTGTTTAGCTGTTGTCCGAGATATAATCCCATTCACATAATTATATATTTATTAGAGTTTCAACATGGCATATGTAAAACGAAACGTTTCTTCTTATTTGTGGAAAATGTTTAAAAATCGATAAAAGCATACGTTCAGCTTATCCTTACTAGTCACATACAGGTAAACAAATACGATTAAACATTTATTAAAATTAAGTATATTTTTAAAAAAATTATTCATGAACATCGGGATACCTGCTTTAATTTGACATTGAATTTAATAACAGCCTTCCGGGTTCTAATCCGATAATCGTATTGATATACTTGTAAACATTCATCTTGTCAGATGTACGTCAAATACTATAATATTCACTTTTGATGAAAATTAATGGAATTCGATAAAATTCATTGTTTAGGACATTCTTATAATTTCTACACAGCTAAACGTGTACTGTTAAATCTTTGATGAATTGATGTTCAATATATTTTCAAGTTTTATTTGACAAAAGTTCGCGAAAAATTTCTTTAAATTGACATCGTATTATATAATTGAGTAGCATGACCTATTCCATTTATCATATTGACATATTTATAAGAGACTCATATTGACAAATATAAGCCGGCTTTTACGAATTCTTTTCTGACGAGAAGACACGAAACTCGATAAAAATAAATGTTTGGAGTTCATTAATCAGTCACATGTAGGAAAACATGTGCGGTTGAAAATATAAATCAAGTTTGCGGTCTTGATATAAACACCTGACCCATTAATTACTTACATATGTCAGTATAAACTAAGAATTGTATAGTGTAGAAAAGGCAATTCATCCAGTAGACCGGTTACGTCCTTATTGGGAACTCATCAAGTACTGGCCAGAATTTGCCGCGGACAGGATACGAACCTGGGCACGTCTGCTTCGGAATCTGGTGCTCTAACCACAGAGCTATCCTGCCGCACACTACACTACACACAATTTTCAGTTATATACTAACTATGCAAATTCTGGCCAGTACTTGATGAGTTCCCAATAAGGACGAAACCGGTCTACTGGATGAATTGCCTTTTCTACACTATACAATTCTTAGTTTATACTGACATATGTAAGTAATTAATGGGTCAGGTGTTTATATCAAGACCGCAACCTTGATTATAATAATTGTTATCACCACCCGCGCAACCAATGTTCGTTTAATTATATAAATGTTCATTTCAATACCACTTCCTCATGTAATGTGGTGTCTGTTCAGTAATGACAGATTGGGCATGGTTAGTTGGATACTTTGGGTCTAAATGGATGCCATATGAGGCTCCACCTCAATGGAAAAAGTGACTAACCAAGTTACATTAGTTGGTATATAACTGAAAATTGTGTGTAGTGTAGTGTGCGGCAGGATAGCTCAGTGGTTAGAGCACCAGATTCCGAAGCAGACGTGCCCAGGTTCGTATCCTGTCCGCGGCAAATTCTGGCCAGTACTGGATGAGTTCCCAATAAGGACGAAACCGGTCTACTGGATGAATTGCCTTTCTACACTATACAATTCTTTGTTTATACTGACATATGTAAGTAATTAATGGGTCAGGTGTTTATATCAAGACCGCAACCTTGATTATAATAATTGTTATCACCACCTGCGCAACCAATGTTCGTTTAATTATATAAATGTTCATTTCAATACCACTTCCCCACGTAATGTGGTGTCTGTTCAGTAATGACAGATTGGGCATGGTTAGTTGGAACTTTGAGTCTAAATGGATGCCATTTGAGCTCCACCTAAAGGAAAAATTGACTAACCAAGTTACATTAGTTAGTATATAACTGAAAATTGTGTGTAGTGTAGTGTGCGGCAGGCTGGCTCAGTGGTTAGAGCACCAGATTCCGAAGCAGACGTGCCCAGGTTCGTATCCTGTCCGTGGCAAATTCTGGCCAGTACATGATGAGTTCCCAATAAGGACGAAACCGGTCTACTGGATGAATTGCCTTTTCTACACTATACAATTCTTAGTTTATACTGACATATTTAAGTAATTAATGGGTCAGGTGTTTATATCAAGACCGCAACCTTGATTATAAGTTATCACCACCCGCGCAACCAATGTTCGTTTAATTATATAAATGTTCATTTCAATACCACTTCCCCATGTAATGTGGTGTCTGTTCAGTAATGACAGATTGGGCATGGTTAGTTGGAACTTTGGGTCTAAATGGATGCCATATGAGCTCCACCTAAAGGAAAAATTGACTAACCAAGTTACATTAGTTAGTATATAACTGAAAATTGTGTGTAGTGTAGTGTGCGGCAGGATAGCTCAGTGGTTAGAGCACCAGATTCCGAAGCAGACGTGCCCAGGTTCGTATCCTGTCCGCGGCAAATTCTGGCCAGTACTTGATGAGTTCCCAATAAGGACGAAACCGGTCTACTGGATGAATTGCCTTTTCTACACTATACAATTCTTAGTTTATACTGACATATGTAAGTAATTAATGGGTCAGGTGTTTATATCAAGACCGCAACCTTGATTATAATAATTAAAGGGTTCTCACTTGTTCCTTCATTTCGATGCCCTTTATCAGCTGCTTGTCTCAAAATGAGAGCAAGCGTGCGAGACATGAAGGGCAAGTTTTGGCTGCTGAAGGAAACTTTAGCCACTGGCATCTGGGCAGATGGTGCTCATCAGCCTTGCTTGGCCGACTATTTAGGAGAAGGAAAACTCAGAATACCAACCATCCCCACTTGGAATGGGCGACGTAGTGTTCTTTTACAGTCCACATTTAACCACATGAACGACTTATGGATGGATGGCAGTGAAGCATTAGCCACTATTGCCTCTGCCAGATGATGATTTACTCCAATACACGTATTGATTTATATATTAGAGATTCAACTTAACTCTTGTAAAGGTAACATAATATTATTATTTTTGACGAAAGTACATGAAACTTGAGAAACCCAAGTGTTTCGGATATAGTTATCAGTTCGATGACGAAAACTGTGTACGGTTAAACATTTGAGGAACTCAGGTATAAGTTTTTCCAAGAATTATTAGTAATTAACTTCGGAAAACTTGCTTTAAGTTGACGTTGAATTACATAGCATGTTTTCAAGATCTAATACCATCATCACACTGATATACTTGCACGCATTCGTCTTCCAGGGTATACGCCACAAAGTATAGTATTGATTTTTGGCAAAAATAATTGAAAATCGAACAATTTAAATGTTTAGCACATTTTCATATCTCTTATGCAGCTAAATATAAAATTAAATTATGTGTAATGGTTTTTAAGAACTATTTCTCGAAAGTTTGAGTAAGACTTCTTTAATTCAATTAATCAATCAATCAATGTCTGTCTATATATATATATATATATATATATATATATATATATATATATATATATTATATATATATATATATGTGTGTGTGTGTGTGTGTGTGTGTGTGGCGAAAGCTACAACAAGTTAATGTTCGTGACTGCATAGAAATTGTGCAGCCGACATTTCCAGTCAAGTTCAATGTATGCGAGACTGCTAGAAGTGAGAGCCACCTATCTACCTTTCATTTCCCTATATATTCAATGCGGTTTGATCCTCGATAGTCAGTTTGCCGTCGTACTCTGATGATGATCATGGAGGGTCGAAACGCGTCAGTGCATTGCGGCTGGCGGTTGTTCGACGACTGGTTTAATACAATGGGATTGGTGTTTACTTCAACCTTGCAAACCTGATATTTAGAATCCAATCAATTTATCATATTGGAATATTTAAAAGAGATTCGAATTGGCACATGTAAGTAATCTATTATTATATACTTCTGCATGAATATACATGGAACGCGGTAAATATATATGTTTGCGATTCTCGAATCAAATATTTGGAATAACATCAAATTATACCTGAACAAACATTGATTACGCGGGCGGAGGTCACAATTAATTTTTATCACGGTTGCGATCTTGATGTAAACACCTGACCCATTCTAAACTAAGTGTATTGCCTTCTGCACACTATACTGACAAACGTGGGCACATAATGGGTCAGGTGTTCTTATCAAGATCGCAACCTTGATTAAAAGATATCAAATTGTAACATCAAAATTGAATTTCACCGTTTTAAATTTTGCTAAACATAAATTTTTAGTGGGTGGCAATCAATGTTTTGCATGCTAATAACACACGTATGCTAGTAAACGTGGGCCTAGAAAAGTATGATGCATTAATGCATTAAATTGAATCGATTTAATGAATTCATTTTAAAATTAACCAGGATAATTCGTCAAATACCTGAATTAGCCTCGCTCTAACGCACTGGCAACAGGTTTACAATTTCGAAATAAACTGTGATCGCTAGCTTCATATTAATTCGCCGACAAGCAACAAAATATGTACGCGTCTCAGATTATCCGAATAAAATAAATTTCAAAGGTTTCAACGGGACAACTTTAAGATTCCACTAACAACTTACAAAGAGCCATATTCACATTGGAAAATTTACCCTTACAGCATTTCTTTTAAATAAAGGAAAAAATTAAGCAGGATATTTCGTCCAACACCTGAAATACTATTATGTATTAGCTCTTTCGCAACTAGCAACAACATTCGTTTCGTGCTTACTGGCGACTCATCAGTAGGAGCCGGTATTACGCCCTATAACCAATATATATTTGGTAGAAGAATGTGGAATAATAGACGGTAAAATCTCCTAGACGAATGTGTAAACCTGTAATAGTGAAGCTAACATCATATAGTCAACGAAAATGAGACTTCAACGCCACTCACTCTATATAATACATATACCGAGGCTGTAAAGGATACTATCATTTGGCTATTGTGTTAGTAACCGATACTAACATTATTGTACTGAAATGGTACATGGTACTAAAACTATGGTTATCGAGTCGGTACATGTTACTAACATGATGAATATAAATGTATGCTAAAGTTCACCAACATTGAGAATTACAACAATTTCTGTACACCTTTTCTCCAGTAAATCCATACACTCTGGCCTTGATCGATATCAGTTATCACATTTCGGGTGGTAAGTAATGACGTCATTCAATTCAATATATATATATATATATATATATATATATATACAGTGTCTGTAAGGATACCAACACTATGACTATTGTGTCAGTAACCGATACCAACATTATTTTACCGAAAAGGTACATGGTACTAACACGATGGATTCCAATGTATACCAAAGTTCAATTAAATTGAGAATTACAACTTGTTCTTAGCACCTGTTACGCCTTGATCGATACCAGTTATCACATTTCGCAGTCATTATGACATCATTCAATTAAATTTATGACAGTTAGATACTGTTTGCTGCGGAGAACTAATATATATATATGCATTTGTGTATTAGGTGTTACGAACCTAGTAACAAATTAGTTCAAATAGGACCAGAAGGGTGAACCAAATACAGCATGAACGATCCTCGCTAGAATTGATATCCACGTGAAATGTTGCTCATATTACCACTCAGAGTTTTATTTCAGGATAGGCCTCAGAATTTACACAGTCAAGTACATGACCACGAAAAACGTTAATTTTTCGCACCAGTGTTTGCATTTGCTAGAGTATTATATGTTCAGAAATAGTTGTAATTCTCAATTTTGGTGAAGTTTAGCACACACTGAAATCCATTATGTCAGTACCATATAGCTTTTCGGTACAATAATGTTTGTATCGGTTACTAACACAATAGCCATAGTGTTAGTATCCTTTACAGACTCGGTATATATATTATATAGTGTGAGTTAGCGTTGAAGTCGCATTGTCGTAGACTTTATATGATGTTAGCTTCACTATTGCAGGTTTACACATTCGTCTAGGAGATTGTACCGTCCTATTATTCTTCGACCAAATATATAGTGGTTAAAGGGCGTAATACCGGCTCCTACTGATGAGTCGCCAGTAAGCACGAAACGAATGTGCATGAGATTATACTTTCCGTTCATGCTGCCTTTGGTTTATCCTTCTGGTCACAACTGAACTAATTTGTTACTAGGTTCGCAACACCTAATACATACTTGCATATATATTAGTTCTTCGCAACAAACAGTATTTAACTGTTATATATTGAATTGAATGATGTCATGCTTACCGCGAAATGTGATAACTGATATCGATCAAGGCCAGAGTGTATGGATTTACTGGAGTAACAGGTGTTCAGAAATTGTTGTAATTCTCAATTTCGGTGAACTATAGCATAAATTGATATCCATCAGGTTGGTACCATGTACCGACTCGGAAACCATAGTGTTAGTACCATGTACCTTTTCGGTACAATAATGTTGGTATCGGTTACTAACACAATAGCCATAGTGTTAGTATCATTTACAAACTCGGTATATATATTATATAGTGTGAGTTAGCATTGAAGTCGCATTGTCGTAGACTTTATATAATGTTAGCTTCACTATTGCAGGTTTACACATTCGTCTAGGAGATTGTACCGTCCTATTATTCCACATTCTTCGACCAAATATATAGTGGTTAAAGGGCGTAATACCGGCTCCTACTGATGAGTCGCCAGTAAGCACGAAACGAATGTGCATGAGATTATACTTTCCGTTCATGCTGCCTTTGGTTTATCCTTCTGGTCACAACTGAACTAATTTGTTACTAGATGCGCAACACCTAATACGCGATTGTGTATGGACACACTTCGATTAAATAAAATGAGAAGACAGGCGTTATTTAACAGTTTTAGTCAAAACTAGAGCCGTGCAATTAAGATACCACGAAAGCATTAAATATCAACTGGCATTGAAATGTCTTGGTATGTTTATTGTCCATTTTAAATAAAACTTGGCAGTCCATCTGCGGAACAGGCCACAGTCTTAATGTTGCTATTTTGCATTGCGCCAGTCACATCACGCGTGAAGTGGTTTAGAAAGGCCCAGGCATTTGGATAGTGGCTGGAATAGCAGTGGTAACAGAAACTGGCTCTTCAGCCTAGGCCAAACATGATCGTGATGAACGCACAAACTGCAGCAATTAGGACGGCGCGTTTCCCTCACATTGTAGTGACATGAGCCATGCTGTTGGAACAGCGGAATGTCATCTTTCAGTTTGATCCTCGATAGTCAGTTTGCCGTCGTATTCTGATGATGATCATGGAAGATCGAAACGCGTCAGTGCGTTGCGGCTGGCGGTTGTTTTGTTATGTTGTTCGAAGACTGGTTAAATACAATGGGGTCGGTGTTTACTTCAAGCTCGCAAACTTGATTTAAAGCATTGTTACCACCACCCGCGCAATCAATTATTGTTAAATTGTATTTTCTATATATGTATATGTGGCGAAAGCTGCAAACAGTTAGTGTTCGTGACTGCATAGAAATTGTGCAGCCGACATTTCCAGTCAAGTTCAATGTATGCGAGACTGCTAGAGGTGAGAGCCGCATATCTAAATTTGGTTTCCATATATATTCAATGCGGTTTGATCCTCGATAGTCAGTTTGCCGTCGTACTCTGATGATGATCAAGGAAGGTCGAAACGCTTTAGTGCGTTGCGGCTGGCGGTAGTTTTGTTATGTTGTTCGACGACTGGTTAAATACAATGGGATTTGTGTTTGCGTCAAACTCGCAAATTTGATCTAGAGAATTGTTACTACCACCCGCGCAAACAATTATTGTTAAAATCAATTATTGTTTAAGTTAAATACTGTTTTTTGCGGAGAACTTATATATATATGCAAGAATGTATTAGGTGTTGCGAACCCAGTAAGGTTTTAACGTAGGCGCATTTAATGTGCGAACATTAAACAACTTTGGACAGCAAGAAACTCTTGCTCGTACGTTGGATAAATTAGAAATCGACATATGTTGCGTATCTGAAACCAGAATACAGGATCCTACGTGTATTACAGAACTAGTTGCACCATCCCTATCTACGCGTTATTTGCTTCGAACATCTGGTTCCTCTCAAGCCGGTAAATGGGGCGTTGGTATTGCCCTTAGCGCGAGCTGAAGCTTGCTTAATTGAATGGATCCCTTTAAATAGTCGATTGTGTGCGGCACGTTTAAATACATCTACTAAAATCAAAGCAAAAAACCGTTATCATCGTTGCCTCTTCGTTGTATCTGCATATGCTCCTACCGATTGCAGCACAGAAGAAAGCAAGGACGCTTTTTACTCCGAATTAAGCTCCTTACTAAGTAAAGCACGAAGTTCGGATATAGTCCTGGTTATGGGTGACATGAATGCTCAAGTTGGGCGCTTAAGTAACACAGAATTTCATTTAGGTGGAAGATACACTCTAAGCTCGACTCGCAATGATAATGGTGAACGGCTTTTGGATAGCTGCGCTGAACATAGACTATATTTAAGTAGTACAAATTTCAGACGTAGTGTTAGACGTTGTGCTACATGGCGTCCTCCAGCACCCGGACAACGGTGGACTCAAATAGATCATGTAGCAATTAGTTATAGATGGCGTGGTTGCATCCAGGATTGTCGCTCTTTTTGGAACACTTATGTCGACTCGGACCATGCACTTATCCGTTGTAGATTTGCTCTAAAATTTTCCGGGAAAATAATTAAGAATAAACCCCAAATTGATGTAGGCAAACTCGAACAACCGTCCATCCGACAAAACTATGAAAATATTCTAAAGGCTAATCTAACTGGTCTGAATAGCGAAAATCCGAATATACTTTGGTCCAAGATAAGTTCCACTATGCTACTACTGTATGTGGCATAGCAGGCCCCCGTAGAAATAATCACTGGCTCTCTGTAAAATCTATGGAGATACTCGAAATAAGGCGCCAAATTCCACCTGGCTCGACTCATAATAATACCCGTCGCAATATAAGACGCCAACTTAAGCGCAGTCTAAAAGGCGATCTCGAAAACTTTTGGAGCAGAAAGGCTGAAGAAATGGAAGTAGCTTTCGCGTCAGGTAACAGTCGCTGTTTGTTCCAACTTATACGCACAACAGGTCCGAGAAAGTTAAAAGTTAGCGAAACTATAAATGATAGTAACAACGAATTAATAACCGATAAAATAAGTCGTCTTGACAGGTGGGCTGAACACTTTAGAGGGATCAATTTTCTTGGCCACCCGCGTCAGTTCCGATTCCCGAAAGCATGTCTGCATCAACAGTGTGGAATGTTAGTCCCGAAGAACCATCCGAGTTAGAAGTACGCGATGCAATCCTATCTCTTAAGCGCCGCAAAGCCGCAGGCCCCGATGATTTACTTCCGGGATTGTTTAAGGA
Organism: Eudiplozoon nipponicum; assembly: GCA_029291075.1. Taxonomy (NCBI): domain Eukaryota; kingdom Metazoa; phylum Platyhelminthes; class Monogenea; order Mazocraeidea; family Diplozoidae; genus Eudiplozoon; species Eudiplozoon nipponicum. Next base: position 70,630 of record JAQBSW010002948.1, read on the forward strand.
TGGTGGCGATATAATTTCAGGAGCGTTGACCAAACTTTTTCATACTATATGGAATGAGGAAACCGTACCACTTGACTGGAATGAGTCGACCATCATTCCCATCTTCAAAAAAGGCAATCGTAATTCGTGCGATAACCATCGTGGTATAAGTTTGACTCCGGTCGTATCAAGGTTATTTGCTTCGATTATCCTACGTCGTCTTAGCGCTTCACGTGAATCACATACAAGAGAAGAACAGGCCGGATTCCGCGCAGGACGAGGTTGTATAGATAATATTTTTACGTTAAGGCAAGTTCTCGAACAGAGACATTTATATCACCGTCCCACAATAGTCGTCTTTCTAGACTTCAAGGGTGCATTTGATTCGGTGGATCGCAATGTTTTATTCCATATCTTGTCGAAAAGCGGTGTGCCCACTAAATTTGTTAATATTATACGAGCTCTCTACACAAATACTTCTGGTCGCGTTAAGGTCTACAACGAATTAACGCATAACTTTACAACCAGCAGTGGTGTTCGTCAAGGTTGTCCACTTTCCCCATTTTTGTTTAATTTTGTAATCGATGCTATTATGAACAACACTCTCCCACACATTCAGGACGCTGGAGTTGAAGTTCTCCCGGGAGATAAACTAGTCGATCTTGACTATGCGGACGATATCGTACTATTATTCGACAATCAGCATGCTGCCCAGGCCACCTTGAATAGATTAACAGACGTTGTTCCGTCTTTCGGTATGAAATTCGCACCCTCTAAATGTAAGATACTGTTACAGGATCACCCACCACTCACTCCAACGTTGCGACTGCAGAATGAAGATCTTGACATAGTCGACAGGTTTACATATCTTGGGAGCTCTATCAATAACGTAGGCAATATGTCCGACGAGGTGAGAATACGGATCGCGAAAGCTAGAGTAGCTTTCTCGAACCTTCGTCATTTATGGAGAAACGCGAATATTTCACTTTGCCTTAAAGGTCGTGTTTACAATGCATCTGTACGCGCAGTCTTACTATACGCTAGTGAAACTTGGCCTCTTAGAGTTGATGATCTGAGACGCTTACAGGCATTCGATCATCGTTGTTTGAGAAGTATAGCACATGTTGGTTACCAACAACGAATAACTAACGTTGACATCCGTAGACGTATTTTTGGATCTGACAATAAGTGCTCGTCTTTAGAAAAGCAAATAAGGCTCCATCAACTTCGTTGGCTCGGTCACGTTTTGCGTATGCCCTCATTCCGATTGCCCAATAGAGCTCTGTTCTCTCATCCAGCACCAAATTGGCGTAAGAAACAAGGTGGGCAGATTTTGACATGGCAGAAACAATTAAAGTCACTTACATCCAAATTGGGTAGTATAGGATCCACTCGTCTGCCGGGATGGGGTCCTCGTGCACATCACAGTTCTTGGTTAGAAACCCTTAGCGAATCGAGCTCAGTGGCGATCTTGTTGCAGATGTATAGTAGAATCATCTTCGTAACTTTCTTTTCTTAGTAGGGCAGTTAGCTGCGAGGTTCGGTTTGTTTATGAAGTGATACGGTGTAATCCACAAGGAAGCTGTGTTGCTGATGTCGCCTTGCCCGAATGCTAACTTGGCCATAATGGTGTTGTGGAGAGGTTTAGTTTGCCTCATTTCTGTGAGTTCTCCTGATAAATTTACTCATAATAGCAAGGTTTTCCTTCTTCTCTACCTCTCCTCTCTTTTCGTAAATCTCAATAATAATTTATCTCAATTCACTTATACTTTTTTTCTACCCTCTATGGTTATATGGTGAAACATTAGTCACTTGACTTTTGTGTGGCTGGAAATGATGATGATGACCTAGTAAGAACTTATTTCAATTATGACCGGAAGGATAAAACAAAGACCGCATGAAAGGAAGATATAATTTGACTAATTTGTTACTAGTTGTGCAAGAGTAACCACTTTATTCTGCTTAGAATTACTAAGAGGAAGATTTTTTATAATATTAGGGATAAAAGTGTCAAATCGAAGTTGATTTTTTTTAAATACGTCGATAAATCTGGAAAATATTTCTGAATTATTATGACAAAATACATGAAAATATTCAATTAAAAAAATTCCGAGAAGCAATTGATCTAGACATCGAAACGGTTCTGTGAAACCTAATTAAAGTCATATTTGTCGGTATTAAAAATAACTTATTCGCTTGTTAGAAAACTCAGTCTAATCCGCTCCAAAGTATTGATAATATATTTTTTAATGCTTGAGGCATAATAATAATTTGCATTCTCCTACCCCTTCAAAAGGAATAACCGCTAAATAATAAGGCTAGCTCTGAAGTATTTTGATGAAGTGAATGAAAATTATTGATAGATCATTTCAATAAATTTCTAGACATCGAGATTAACACATATGAAACCGTTTTTATTAATAAAAGGGTCTGCGAAATATACAGTCTTATATAATCTTCGATAAAAAGCATTCCATTTGTCTATAAATGAAGGAAATAAAATATTTTTCAAACATGAGATACAACGACATGTATTCTAAGTCGACTTCTAAAACACTATCGATGAATGACACAATTTGTTTGTGAATTATGTTAAAAGAATACGTGAGAATAACTAAAACTTTATTAGAAAAATTTCGTAAACATTGTTATTAGCATAGAAATAATTGTTTTATTTTACAAATGATGCTCACAAACCCAACCAATTCATTGCTCAGTTAGAAGTTTCAATTCATTCAACTCACAGGAAGTAACTGGAATATTTTTTACGACTTGCGTCGTAAAGGCTTCAATTCCCATTTGACTCCCGTTATAAATTTTCGTCAAAAGAACATCGATTGTTTTGACAAACTTCTTAACATCAATAAAAATTCATAAGGTAAAATATTAATTTTACGAACGTTTCGAACAAACCAGAACGAGAAATGATTGCTCAGTTTTATGATCCAATTTAGTCGGCCCATAGGAAGTATCTGGAATATTTTTTACAACTCACGCTTTAAGGAATTGAATTCACAGTTGCCACCCTGAAAAATCTTCGTAGAGCCATACAATATTTCATAAATTATTTTGATGCGTTAGATGAAGTCACTTTCTTGATTATTGTGACATCGCGATCAACTCAAAAAAATAGTGTTAGTTTTCGAAACGCAATTCACAAACCAAAACCGAATTAATTGCTTAGTCGGGAAATTTAATTTATTCAGCTGAGACGAAGGATCTGAAATATATTTTACGATTTACGTCTCAAGGAATTGAATTCTCAGTTGATCCTTCGAAAAATCTTCATCGAACCAAATAATTCTATATGAATTATTGTGACGAGTTAGATGAAAATAACCTTTTGATTACTTTGAAAAATTTTTAACATAGAATTAATTCACAAGGACTATTTTTAATAGTAGAAATGCAAATCACAAACCAAAACCGTTTTAATTGCTCAGTCGGGAAATTTAATTCATTCAGCTGAGACGAAGAAACTGAAATATATTTCACGATTTAAGTCTCAGGGAATTGATATCTCAGATGATTGTTCGATAAATCTTCGTCAAACCAAAAACTTCTACATGAATCATTGTGACGAGTTAGATGAAAACTATTTATTAAAAATTTAAACAATTTCTTAACATTAATATTAACTCAAAAAGATTAGCTTTGTTTCAGAAATGATTCTCACTAACCAAAATCGTATTAATTGCTCAGTTGGGAAATTAAATTCATTCAGCTGAAACGAAGAAATTGGAAAATATTTTACGATCTATGTCTCATGGAATTGAATACTTAGTTGAACATTCGAAAAATCTTCGTCGAACCAAATAATTCTGTTTGAATTATTGTGATTAGTTAGATCTAAACAATTTATTGTTTATATAAAAATATTCCTTAACTTCAAAATTAACTTAAAAGGATTAGCTTTAGTTTTAGAAATGATTCACACAAACCAAAACCGTATTAATTGAACAGGTGGGAAATTAAATTCATTCAACTGAGACGAGGAAACTGAAATATATTTTATGATTTACGTTTCAAAGAATTGAATTCACAATTGACCCTTCGATAAATCTTCGACGAACCAAATAATTCTACATGAATTATTGTGGTGAGTTAGATGAAAACAATTAAATGATCATATAAACAATATTAACTCAAAAAGATTAGCTTTGATTTAGAAACGATTATCACAAAACAAAACCGTATTAAATGCTCAGTCGGGAAATTAAATTCATTCCGATTTGACGAAGAAACTGGAAAATATTTTACAATTTAACTTTCATGGAATTGAAATCTCAATTGACCCTTCGAAAAATCTTCGTCGAACCAAATAATTCTACATGAATTATTGTGGTGAGTTAGATGAAAACAATTAAATGATCATATAAACAAATTTGTTAACATCAATATGAACTCAAAAAATTGGCTTTGTTTTAGAAACGATTCTCACAAACCAAAATCGTATGAATTACTCAGTTGCGAAATTAAATTCATTCAACTGAGACGAGGAAACTGAAATATATTTTACGATTTACGTCTCAAAGAATTGAATTCCCAGTTGACCCTTCGATAAATCTAATTCGTACGTAATAATTCTACATGAATTATTGTGACGAGTTAGAAGAAAACGTTCTATTGATAATTTGAACAAATTTCTTAATTTCATTAATAACTCAGAAAATATTAGCTTTAGTTTTAGAAACGATTCTCACAAATCAAAACCGTATTAATTGCGCAATTGGGAAATTAAATTACTACAACGGCGACGATGAAACTGAAATATATTTCACTATTTAGTTTATAAAGAATTGAATTCCCAGTTGACCCTTCGATAAATCTTCGACGAACCAAATAATTCTACATGAATTATTGTGGTGAGTTAGATGAAAACAATTAAATGACCATATTAAACAATTTGTTAACGTCAATATTAGCTCAAAAACATTAGCATTGTTTCAGAAACGATTCTCAGAAACCAAAACCGTATTACTTTTTTTGTTGGGAAATTAAATTCATTCAAATGTGACGAGGAAACCGAAATATATATTACGATTTACGTCTCAAAGTATTGAATTGTCGGTTGAACCTTCGATAAATCTTCGTCGAACGAAAAAATTCTACATGAATTATTGTGATGAGTTAGAAGAAAACAATTTATTGATTATTTTAACAAATTTCATAACATCAAAAACGACTCAAAAACATTAGCTTTAGTTTTAGATACGATTCTCACAAACCAAAACTATATTAATTTATCAGTTGGGAAATTTAATTCATTCAGCTGAGACGAAGAATATGATAAATATATTACGATATACGTTTTAAGGAATTGAATTCTCAGTTGATTCCACGATAAATCTTCCTCGAACCAAATGATATTTTATGAATTATTCTAATATGCTAGATGAAAACAATTTATTGATTATTTTGACAATATTATTTAAAATTGGTATTAATTCATAGTGTAGTTTTAGTTATAGAAATGCCTCAAATAACTCGAACCGTTATTTATTGCTCGGTTGGAAAATTTAATTCATTTAGCTGAAGCGGAGAATATGAAAAATATTTTACGATTTACATTTGATGGAATTGATTTCTCATTTGAATCCACGATAAATCTTCGTCGAACCAAATAATATTTTATGAATTATTTATGTGCAAGATAAAAATAATTTATTGATTATCTTGACAATTTTTTTTAAATTTGGTAAAATTTGTAGTGTAGTTTTAGTTATAGAAATGCCTCAATTACCTGGAACCCTTATTTATTGCTCAGTTGGAAAATTTATTTCATTCACCTGAGAGGAAGGAACTGAAAAATATTTTACGATTTACATTATATGGAATTGATTTCTAATTTGAATCCACGATAAATATTCGTCGAACCAAATGATATTTTATGAATTATTTTAATGTGCTTGATGAAAACAATTTATTGATTATTTTGACAATGTTTTTTAAAATCGGTATTAATTCATATTGCAGTTTTATTTATAGAAATGCCTCAAAAACTCGAACCATTATTTATTGCTATGTTAGAAAATAAAATTCATTCAGCTGAGACGAAGTAACTGAAAAATATTTGAAGATTTACATTTTAAGGGATTGAATTCTCAGTTGACTCCACGATAAATATTCCTCGAGCCAAATGATATTTTATGAATTATTTATGTGCAAGATAAAAACAGTTTATTGATTATTTTGACAATTTCTTTTAAATTCGGTATTATTTCATAGTGTAGTTTAAGTTATAGAAATTCCTCAATTACCTGGAACCCTTATTTGTTGCTCGGTTGGAAAGTTTAATTCTTTCAGCTGAGACGAAGAAACTGAAAAATATTTTATGACTTACGTTTTAAGAAATTGAATTCTCAGTTGATTCCACGATAAATCTTCGTCGAACCAAATGATATTTTATGAATTATTTTAATGTGCAATATGAAAACATATTATTGATTATTTTGAAATTTTTTTAAATCGGGATTATTTCATAATGTAATTCTGGTTATAGATATGCCTCAAATAACTCGAACCGTTATTTATTGATCAGTTGCAAAATAAAATTCATTCAGCTCAGACGAAGATACTGAAATATATTTTACGATTCACGTTTTAAGGAATTGATTTCTCACTTGAATGCACGATAAATATTCGTCGAACAAAATAATATTTTATGAATTATTTTAATTTGCTTGATGAAAACAATTTATTGATTATTTTGACAATATTTTTTAAAATCGGTATTAATTCATAATGTAGTTTTAGTTATAGAAATGCCTCAAATAACACGAACCCTTATTTATTGCTCAGTTGGAAAATAAAATTCATTCAGCTCAGACGAAGAAACTGAAATATATTTTACGATTCAAGTTTTAAGGAATTGATTTCTCACTTGAATGCACGATAAATATTCGTCGAACAAAATGATATTTTATGAATTATTTTAATGAGCTTGATGAAAGCAATTTAACGATTATTTTGACAATGTTTTTTAAAATCGGTATTAATTCATAGTGTAGTTTTAGTTATAGAAATGCCTCAAAAGACTCGAACCCTTATTTATTGCTCAGTTGGAAAATTTTATTCATTCATCTGAGATGAAGAAACCGAAAAATATTTGAAGATTTACCTTTTAAGGAATTGAATTCTCAGTTGACTTCACGATAAATATTCCTCGAACCAAATGATATTTTATGAATTATTTATGTGCAAGTTAAAAATATTTATTGATTATTTTGACAATTTTTTTTAAATTCGGTACTAATTCATAGTGTAGTTTTAGTTATAGAAATTTCCCAATTACCTGGAACCCTTATTTATTGCTCAGTTGGAAAATTTATTTCATTCACCTGAGAGGAATGCACTGAAAAATATTTTACGATTTACATTTTGTGGAATTGATTTCTCAGTCGACTCCACGATATATCTTCGTCGAACCAAATAATATTTTATGAATTATTTTAATGTGCTTGATGAAAACAATTTATCGATTATTTTGACCATGTTTTTTAAAATCGGTATTAATTCATGGTGTAGTTTCAGTAATAGTAATGCCTCAAATAACTCGAATCCTTATTTATTGCTCAGTTGGAAAATTAAATTCATTCAGCTGATAGGAGGAAACTGAAATATATTTCACGATTTAAGTTTTAAGGAATTGATTTCTCAGGTGACTCCAGGATAAATCTTCGTAGAAACAAATGATATTTTATGAAATATTTATGTGCAAGATAAAAACAATTTATTGATTATTTTGACAATTTTTTTAAAATTCGTTATTAATTCATAGTGTAGTTTTAGTTATAGAAATGCCTCAATTACCTGGAACCCTTATTGATTGCTCAGTTGGAAAATTTATTTCATTCACCTGAGAGGAAGGAACTGAAAATTATTTTACGATTTAGGTTTTTTGGTATTGAATTCTCAGTCGACTCCACGTTTCATCCTCGTCGAACCAAATGGTATTATATGAATTATTTTAATGTGCTTGATGAAAACAATTTATTGATTATATTGACAATGTTTTTTAAAATCGGTATTAAATCATAGTCTAGTTTTAGTTATAGAAATGCCTCAAATAACACGAACCCTTATTTATTGCTCAGTTGGAAAATAAAATTCATTCAGCTGAGACGAAGAAACTGAAATATATTTTACGATTCACGTTTTAAGGAATTGATTTCTCAGTTGAATTCACGATAAATATTCGTCGAACCAAATGATATTTTATGAATTATTTTAATGTGCTTGATGAAAACAATTTATTGATTATTTTGACAATGTTTTTTAAAATCGGTATTAATTCATAGTGTAGTTTTAGTTATAGAAATGCCTCAAATAACTCGAACCCTTATTTATTGCTCAGTCGGAAAATTTAATTCATTCAGCTGAGACGAGGAAACTGCAATATATTTTACGATTTACGTTTTAAGGAATTGATTTTTCAGGTGGCTCCACGATAAATCTTCGTCGAACCAAATGATATTTTATGAATTAATTTAATGTGCTTGATGAAAACCATTTATCGATTATTTTGACATTGTTTTTTTAAAATCGGTATTAATTCATGGTGTAGTTTTTGTTATAGAAATGCCTCAAATAACTCGGACCGTTATTTATTAATTAGTTGGAAAATTAAATTAATTCAGCTGAGACGAGGAAACTGAAAAATATTTTAGGATTTACGTTTTAAGGAATTGAATTCTCAGTTGACTCCACGATAAATATTCGTCGAACCAAATGATATTTTATGAATTAATTTAATGTGCTTGATGAAAACAATTTATCGATTATTTTGACAATGTTTTTTAAAATCGGTATTAATTCATAGTGTAGTTTTAGTTATAGAAATGCCTAAAAAAACTCGAACCCTTATTTATTGTTCAGTTGGAAAATTTATTTCATTCACCTGCGAGGAAGGAATTGAAAAATATTTTACGATTTAGGTTTTGTGGTATTGAATTCTCAGTTGGATCCACGATTAATCTTCCTCGAATCAAATGGTATTATATGAATTATTTTAATATGCTTGATGAAAACAATTTATTGATTATATTGAAAATGTTTTTTAAAATCGGTATTAATTCATAGTGTAGTTTTAGTTATAGAAATGCCTCAAATAACTCGAACCGTTATTTATTGCTCAGTTGGAAAATAAAATTCATTCAGCTGAGACGAAGAAACTGAAATATATTTTACGATTCACGTTTTAAGGAATTGATTTCTCAGTTGAATTCACGATAAATCTTCGTCGAATCAAATGATATTTTATGAATTAATTTAATGTGCTTGATGAAACCAATTTATCGTTTTATTTTGACAAAGTTTTTCAAAATCGGTATTAATTCATGGTGTAGTTTTAGTTATAGAAATGCCTGAAATAACTCGAACCCTTATTTATAGCTCAGTTGGAAAATAAATTTAATTCAGCTGAGACGAAGTAACTGATATATATTTTACGATTCACGTTTTAAGGAATTGGTTTCTCAGTTGAATCCACGAAAAATATTCGTCGAACCAAATGATATTTTATGAATTATTTTAATGTGCTTGATGAAAACAATTTATTGATTATTTTGACAATATTTATTAAAATCTGTATTAATTCATAGTGTAGTTTTAGTTATAGAAATGCCTCAAATAACTCGAACCGTTATTTATTGCTCAGTTGGAAAATTTATTTCTTTCACCTGAGAGGAATGAACTGAAAAGTATATTACGATTTATATTTTGTGGAATTGGTTTCTAGGTTGACTCCACGATAAATATTCTTCAAAACAAAACATATTATATGAATTATTCTAAGGTGCTTGATGAAAACAATTTATTGATTATTTTGACAATGTTTTTTTATATTGGTATTAATTCATAAGGTAGTTTTAGTTATAGAAATGCCTCAAATGACTCGGACCGGCATTTATTGATCGGTTGGAAAATTAAATTAATTCAGCTGGGACGAAGAAACTGAAATATATTTTACGATTCACGTTTTAAGGAACTGATTTCTCAGTTGAATTCACGATAAATATTCGTGGAACCAAATGATATTTTATGAATTATTTTAATGAGCTTGATGAAAACAATTTATTGATTATTTTGACAATGTTTTTTAAAATCGGTATTAATTCATAGTGTAGTTTTAGTTATAGAAATGCCTCAAATAACTCGAACCGTTATTTATTGATCAGTTGGAAAATTAAATTCATTCAGCTGAGACGAGGAATCTGCAATATAATTTAGGATTTATGTTTTAAGGAATTGATTTATCAGGTGGCTCCACGATAAATCTTCGTCGAACCAAATGATATTTTATGAATTATTTTAATGTGCTTGATGAAAACAATTTATCGATTATATTGAAAATGTTTTTTTAAATCGTTATTAATTCGTAGTGTAGTTTTAATTATAGAAATGCCTCAAATAATTCGAACCCTTATTTATTGCACAGTTGGAAAATAAAATTCATTCAGCTGAGACGAAGAAACTGAAATATATTTTACGATTCACGTTTTAAGGAATTGATTTCTCAGTTGAATTCACGATAAATATTCGTCGAACCAAATGATATTTTATGAATTATTTTAATGAGCTTGATGAAAACAATTTATTGATTATTTTGACAATGTTTTTTTTTAAATCGGTATTAATTCGTAGTGTAGTTTTAGTTATAGAAATGCCTCAAATAACTGGAACCCTTATTTATTGCTCAGTTGGAAAATAAAATTCATTCAGCTGAGGCGAAGAAACTGAAATATATTTTACGATTCACATTTAAGGAATTGATTTCTCAGTTGAATTCACGATAAATCTTCTTCGAACCAAATGATATTTTATGAATTAATTTAATGTGCTCGATGAAACTAATTTATCGTTTTATTTTGACAAAGTTTTTCAAAATCGGTTTTAATTCATGGTGTAGTTTTAGTTATAGAAATGCCTGAAATAACTCGAACCCTTATTTATAGCTCAGTTGGAAAATAAATTTAATTCAGCTGAGACGAAGTAACTGATATATATTTTACGATTCACGTTTTAAGGAATTGGTTTCTCAGTTGAATCCACGAAAAATATTCGTCGAACCAAATGATATTTTATGAATTATTTTAATGTGCTTGATGAAAACAATTTATTGATTATTTTGACAATATTTATTAAAATCTGTATTAATTCATAGTGTAGTTTTAGTTATAGAAATGCCTCAAATAACTCGAACCGTTATTTATTGCTCAGTTGGAAAATTTATTTCATTCACCTGAGAGGAATGAACTGAAAAATATATTACGATTTACATTTTGTGGAATTGATTTCTAGGTTGACTCCACGATAAATATTCGTCGAAACAAATGATATTATATGAATTATTCTAAGGTGCTTGATGAAAACAATTTATTGATTATTTTGACAATGTTTTTTTATATTGGTATTAATTCATAGTGTAGTTTTAGTTATAGAAATGCCTCAAATAACTCGGACCGGCATTTATTGATCAGTTGGAAAATTAAATTAATTCAGCTGAGACGAAGAAACTGAAAAATATTTTACGATTTACGTTTTAAGGAATTGATTTCTCAGTTGACTCCACGATAAATATTCGTCGAACCAAATGATATTTTATGAATTATTTTAATGTGCTTGATGAAAACAATTTATTGATTATTTTGACAATGTTTTTTAAAATCCGTATTAATTCATTGTGTAGATTTAGTTATAGAAATGCCTCAAATAACTCGAACCGTTATTTATTGATCAGTTGGAAAATTAAATTCATTCAGCTGAGACGAGGAATCTGCAATATAATTTAGGATTTATGTTTTAAGGAATTGATTTTTCAGGTGGCTCCACGATAAATCTTCGTCGAACCAAGTGATATTTTATGAAATAATTTAATGTGCTTGATGAAAACAATTTATCGATTATATTGAAAATGATTTTTAAAATCGTTATTAATTCGTAGTGTAGTTTTAATTATAGAAATGCCTCAAATAATTCGAACCCTTATTTATTGCACATTTGGAAAATAAAATTCATTCAGCTGAGACGAAAAAACTGAAATATATTTTACGATTCACGTTTTAAGGAATTGATTTCTCAGTTGAATTCACGATAAATATTCGTCGAACCAAATGATATTTTATGAATTATTTTAATGTGCTTGATGAAAACAATTTATTGATTATTTTGACAATGTTTTTTAAAATCGGTATTAATTCATAGTGTAGTTTTAGTTATAGAAATGCCTCAAATAACACGAACCCCTATTTATTGCTCAGTTGGAAAATAAATTTCATTCAGCTGAGACCAAATAACTGATATATATTTTACTATTCACGTTTTAAGGAATTGATTTCTCAGTTGAATCCACGAAAAATATTCGTCGAACCAAATGATATTTTATGAATTATTTTAATGTGCTTGATGAAAATAATTTATTGATTATTTTGACAATATTTATTAAAATCTGTATTAATTCATAGTGTAGTTTTAGTTATAGAAATGCCTCAAATAACTCGAACCGTTATTTATTGCTCAGTTGGAAAATTTATTTCTTTCACCTGAGAGGAATGAACTGAAAAGTATATTACGATTTATATTTTGTGGAATTGGTTTCTAGGTTGACTCCACGATAAATATTCTTCAAAACAAAACATATTATATGAATTATTCTAAGGTGCTTGATGAAAACAATTTATTGATTATTTTGACAATGTTTTTTTTAATCGGTATTAATTCATAGTGTAGTTTTAGTTATAGAAATGCCTCAAATAACTCGGACCGTTATTTATTGATCAGTTGGAAAATTAAATTAATTCAGCTGAGACGAAGAAACTGAAAAATATTTTACGATTTACGTTTTAAGAAATTGAATTCTCAGTTGACTCCACGATAGATATTCGTCGAACCAAATGATATTTTATGAATTATTTTAATGTGCTTGTGAAAACAATTTATTGATTATTTTGACAATGTTTTTTAAAATCCGAATTAATTCATTGTGTAGATTTAGTTATAGAAATGCCTCAAATAACTCGAACCGTTATTTATTGATCAGTTGGAAAATAAAATTCATTCAGCTGAGACGAGGAATCTGCAATATATTTTAGGATTTACGTTTTAAGGAATTGATTTTTCAGGTGGCTCCACGATAAATCTTCGTCGAACCAAATGATATTTTATGAATTAATTTAATGTGCTTGATGAAAACAATTTATCGATTATATTGTAAATGTTTTTTTAAATCGGTATTAATTCGTAGTGTAGTTTTAGTTATATAAATGCCTCAAATAACTGGAACCCTTATTTATTGCTCAGTTGGAAAATAAAATTCATTCAGCTGAGACGAAGAAACTGAAATATATTTTACGATTCACGTTTTAAGGAATTGATTTCTCAGTTGAATTCACGATAAATATTCGTCGAACCAAATGATATTTTATGAATTATTTTAATGTGCTTGATGAAAACAATTTATTGATTATTTTGACAATGTTTTTTAAAATCGGTATTAATTCATAGTGTAGTTTTAGTTATAGAAATGCCTCAAATAACTCGAACCCTTATTTATTGCTCAGTCGGAAAATTTAATTCATTCAGCTGAGACGAGGAAACTGCAATATATTTTACGATTTACGTTTTAAGGAATTGATTTTTCAGGTGGCTCCACGATAAATCTTCGTCGAACCAAATGATATTTTATGAATTAATTTAATGTGCTTGATGAAAACCATTTATCGATTATTTTGACATTGTTTTTTTTAAATCGGTATTAATTCATGGTGTAGTTTTTGTTATAGAAATGCCTCAAATAACTCGGACCGTTATTTATTAATTAGTTGGAAAATTAAATTAATTCAGCTGAGACGAGGAAACTGAAAAATATTTTAGGATTTACGTTTTAAGGAATTGAATTCTCAGTTGACTCCGCGATAAATATTCGTCGAAACAAATGTTATTTTATGAACTAATTTAATGTGCTTGATGAAAACAATTTATTGATTATATTGAAAATGTTTTTTAAAATCGGTATTAATTCGGAGTGTAGGTTTAGTTATAGAAATGACTCAAATAACTCGAACCGTTATTTATTGCTCAGTTGGAAAATAAAATTCATTCAGCTGAGACGAAGAAACTGAAATATATTTTACGATTCACATTTTAAGGAATTGATTTATCAGTTGAATTCACCATAAATATTCGTTGAACCAAATGATATTTTTTGAATTATTTTAATGTGCTTGATGAAAACAATTTATTGATTTTATTGACAATGATTTTTAAAATCGATATTAATTCATATTGTAGTTTTAGTTATAGAAATGCCTCAAATATCTCGAACCGGTATTTATTGATCAGTTGGAAAATTAAATTATTTCAGCTGAGACGAGGAAACTGCAATATATTTTACGATTTACGTTTTAAGGAATTGATTTCTCAGGTGATTCCACGATAAATTTTCTTCGAATCAAATGATATTTTATGAATTACTTTAATGTCCCTGATGAAATCAATTTATTGATTATTTTGACATTGTTTTTTTTAAATTCGATATTAATTCATAGTGTAGTTTTATTTATAGAAATGCCTCTATTACCTGGAACCCCCATTTATTGCTCAATTGGAAAATTTATTTCATTCAACTGAGAGGAAGGAACTGCAAAATATTTTACGATTTAGGTTTTATGGTATTGAATTCTCAGTCGACTCCACGATAAATCTTCGTCGAACCAAACGATATTTTATGAATTATTTTAATGTGCTTGATGAAAACAATTTATCGATTATATTGAAAATGTTTTTTAAAATCGGTATTAATTCGTAGTGTAGTTTTAATTATAGAAATGCCTCAATTAACTCGAACCGTTATTTATTGCTCAGTTGGAAAAAAAAATTCATTCAGCTGAGACGAAGTAACTGATATATATTTTACGATTCACGTTTTAAGTAATTGATTTCTCAGCTGAATCCACGATAAATATTCCTCGAAACAAATGATATTTTATGAATTATTTTAATATGCTTGATGAAAACAATTTATTGATTATTTTGACAATGTTTTTTAAAATGGGTATTAATTCATAGTGTAGTTTTAGTTATAGAAATGCCTCAAATAACTCGAACCGTTATTTATTGCTCAGTTGGAAAATTAAATTCATTCAGCTGAGACGAAGTAACTGATATATATTTTACGATTCACGTTTTAAGTAACTGATTTCTCAGCTGAATCCACGATAAATATTCGTTGAACCAAATGATATTTTATGAATTATTTTAATGTGCTTGATGAAAACAATTTATTGATTATTTTGACAATGTTTTTTTTAATCGGTATTAATTCATAGTGTAGTTTTAGTTATAGAAATGCCTCAAATAACTCGAAACCTTATATATTGCTCTGTTGGAAAATAAAATTCATTCAGCTGAGACGAAGTAACTGATAAATATTTTACGATTCACGTTTTAAGTAATTGATTTCTCAGTTGACACCACGATAAATATTCCTCAAACCAAATGATATTTTATGAATTATGTTAATGTGCTTGATGAAAACCATTTATTGATTATTTTGACAATGTTTTTTAAAATCGGTATTAAGTCATAGTGTAGTTTTAGTTATAGAAATGCCTCAAATAACTCGAACCGTTATTTATTGCTCAGTTGCAAAATAAAATTCATTCACCTGAAACGAAGTAACTGATATATATTTTACGATTCACGTTTTAAGTAATTGATTTCTTAGCTGAATCCACGATAAATATTCGTCGAACCAAATGATATTTTATGAATTATTTTAATATGCTTGATGAAAACAATTTATTGATTATTTTGACAATGTTTTTTTAAAATGGGTATTAATTCATTGTGTAGTTTTAATTATAGAAATGCCTCAAATATCTCGAACCGTTATTTATTGCTCAGTTGGAAAATAAAATTCATTCAGCTGAGACGAAGAAACTGAAATATATTTTACGATTCACGTTTTAAGGAATTGATTTATCAGTTGAATTCACCATAAATATTCGTTGAACCAAATGACATTTTATGAATTATTTTAATGTGCTTGATGAAAACAATTTATTGATTATTTTGACAATGTTTTTTTAAATCGGTATTAATTCATAGTGTAGTTTTAGTTATAGAAATTCCTCAAATAACTCGAAACCTTATTTATTCCTCAGTTGGAAAATAATATTCATTCAGCTGAGACGAAGTAACTGATATATATTTTACGATTCACGTTTTAAGTAATTGATTTCTCAGCTGAATCCACGATAAATATTCGTCGAACCAAATGATATTTTATGAATTATTTTAATGTGCTTGATGAAAACAATTTATTGATTATTTTGACAATTTTTTTTAAAATCGGTATTACGTAATAGTGTAGTTTTAGTTATAGAAATGCCTCAAATAACTCGAACCGTTATTTATTGCTCAGTTGGAAAATAATATTCATTCAGCTGAGACGAAGTAACTGATATATATTTTACAATTCACGTTTTAAGTAATTGATTTCTCAGCTGAATCCACGATAAATATTCGTCGAACCAAATGATATTTTATGAATTATTTTAATATGCTTGATGAAAACAATATATTGATTATTTTGACAATGTTTTTTAAAATGGGTATTAATTCATTGTGTAGTTTTAGTTATAGAAATGCCTCAAATAACTCGAACCGTTATTTATTGCTCAGTTGGAAAATTAAATTCATTCAGCTGAGACGAAATAACAGATATATATTTACGATTTACGTTTTAAGTAATTGATTTCTCAGCACAATCCACGATAAATATTCGTTGAACCAAATGATATTTTATGAATTATTTTAATGTGCTTGATGAAAACAATTTATTGATTATTTTAACAATGTTTTTTTTAAATCGGTATTAATTCATAGTGTAGTTTTAGTTATAGAAATGCCTCAAATAACTCGAAACCTTATTTATTGCTCAGTTGGAAAATAAAATTCATTCAGCTGAGACGAAGTAACTGATATATATTTTACGATTCACGTTTTAAGTAATTGATTTCTCAGCTGAATCCACGATAAATATTCGCCGAAACAAATGATATTTTATGAATTATTTTAATGTGCTTGATGAAAACAATTTATTGACTATTTTGACAATATTTTTTAAAATCGTTATTAATTCATAGTGTAGTTTTAGTTATAGAAATGCCTCAAATAACTCGAACTGTTATTTATTGCTCAGTTGGAAAATTAAATTCATTCAGCTGAGACGAAGTAACTGATATAAATTTTACGATTCACGTTTTAAGTAACTGATTTCTCAGCTGAATCCACGATAAATATTCGTTGAACCAAATGATATTTTTTTGAATTATTTTTTGATGTGCTTGATGAAAACAATTTATTGATTATTTTGACAATGTTTTTTTAAAATCGGTATTAATTCATTGTGTAGTTTTGGTTATAGAAATGCCTCAAATAAATCGAACCTTTATTTATTGCTCAGTTGGAAAATATAATTCATTCAGCTGAGACGAAGTAACTGAAATATATTTTAAGATTTACGTTTTAAGGAATTGAATTCTCAGTTGATACCACAATAATTATTCCTCGAACCAAATGATATTTTATAAATTATGCAATCTGCTCAAGGAAAACAATTTATTGAATATTTTGACTATGTTTTTTAAAATCGGTATTAATTCATAGTTTAGTTTTAGTTATAGAAGTGCCTCAAATAACTCGAAACCTTATTTATTGCTCAGTTGGAAAATAAAATTCATTCGGCTGAGACGAAGTAACTCATATATATTTTACGAATCACGTTTTAAGTAATTGATTTCTCAGCTAAATCCACGATAAATATTCGTCGAACCAAATGATATTTTATGAATTATTTTAACGTGCTTGATGTAAACAATTTACTGATTATTTTGACAATGTTTTTTTTTAAATCGGCATTAATTCATAGTGTAATTTTAGTTATAGAAATGCCTCAAAAAACTCGAACCGCTATTTATTGCTCAGTTGAAAAATTTTATTCATTCAGCTGAGACGAAGAAACTGAATAATATTTTAGGATTTATGTTTTAAGGAATTGAATTCTCAGTTGACTCCACGATTAATCTTCCTCGAATCAAATGGTATTATAGGAACTATTTTAATATGCTTCATGAAAACAATTTATTGATTATATTGAAAATGTTTTTTTAAATCGGTATTAATTCGGAGTGTAGTTTTTGTTATAGAAATGACTCAAATAACTCGAACCCTTATTTATTGCTCAGTTGGAAAATAAAATTCATTTAGCTTAAACGAAGAAACTGAAATATATTTTACGATTCACGTTTTAAGGAATTGATTTATCAGTTGAATTCACCATAAATATTCGTTGAACCAAATGATATTTTATGAATTATTTTAATGTGCTTGATGAAAACAATTTATTGATTATTTTGACAATGTTTTTTTTAAATCGGTATTAATTTATAGTGTAGTTTTAGTTATAGAAATGCCTCAAATAACTCGAAAACTTATTTATTGCTCAGTTGGAAAATAAAATTCATTCAGCTGAGACGAAGTAACTGATATATATTTTACGATTCACGTTTTAAGTAATTGATTTCTCAGTTGACACCACGATAAATATTCGTCGAACCAAATGATATTTTATGAATATTGTTAATGTGCTTGATGAAAACAATTTATTGATTATTTTGACAATGTTTTTTAAAATCGGTATTAAGTCATAGTGTAGTTTTAGTTATAGAAATGCCTCAAATAACTCGAACCGTTATTTATTGCTCAGTTGGAAAATAAAATTCATTCAGCTGAGACGAAGTAACTGATATATATTTTACGATTCACGTTTTAAGGAATTGATTTCTCAGTTGAATCCACGATAAATATTCGTCGAACCAAATGATATTTTATGAATTATTTTAATGTGCTTGATGAAAACAATTTATTGATTATTTTGACAATATATTTTTAAAATCGGTATTAATTCATGGTGTAGTTTTATTTATAGAAATGCCTCAAATAACTCGAACCGTTATTTATTGCTCAGTTGGAAAATAAAATTCATTCAGCTGAGACGAAGTAACTGAAATATATTTTACGATTTACGTTTTAAGGAATTGATTTCTCAGTTGATTCCACGATAAATATTCGTCGAACCAAATGATATTTTATGAATTATTTTAATGTGCTTGATGAAAACAATTTATTGATTATTTTGACAATGTTTTTTAAAATCGGTATTAATTCATAGTGTAGTTTTAGTTATAGAAATGCCTCAAATAACTCGAACCGTTATTTATTGCTCAGTTGGAAAATAAAATTCATTCAGCTGAGACGAAGTAACTGAAATATATTTTAAGATTTACGTTTTAAGGAATTGAATTTTCAGTTGATTCCACGATAAATATTCGTCGAACCAAATGATATTTTATGAATTATGCAATCTGCTCAAGCAAAACAATTTATTGAATATTTTGACAATGTTTTCTAAAATCGGTATTAATTCATAGTGTAATTTTAGTTATAGAAATGCCTGAAAAAACTCGAACCGTTATTTATTGCTCAGTTGAAAAATTTAATTCATTCAGCTGAGACGAAGAAACTGAATAATATTTTAGGATTTATGTTTTAAGGATTTGAATTCTCAGTTGACTCCACGATAAATCTTCGTCGAACCAAATGATATTTTATGAATTATTTTAATGTGCTTGATGAAAACAATTTATTGATTATTTTGACAATGTTTTTTTAAAATCGGTATTAATTCATAGTGTAGTTTTAGTTATAGAAATGCCTCAAATAACTCGAACCCTTATTTATTGTTCAGTTGGAAAATTTATTTCATTCACCTGAGAGGAATGAACTGCAAAATATTTTACGATTTAGGTTTTATGGTATTGAATTCTCAGTTGACTCCACGATTAATCTTCCTCGAATCAAATGGTATTATAAGAACTATTTTAATATGCTTCATGAAAACAATTTATTGATTATATTGAAAATGTTTTTTAAAATCGGTATTAATTCGGAGTGTAGTTTTTGTTATAGAAATGACTCAAATAACTCGAACGCTTATTTATTGCTCAGTTGGAAAATAAAATTCATTTAGCTTAGACGAAGAAACTGAAATATATTTTACGATTCAAGTTTTAAGGAATTGATTTATCAGTTGAATTCACCATAAATATTCTTTGAAGCAAATAATATTTTATGAATTATTTTAATGTGCTTGATGAAAACAATTTATTGATTATTTTGACAATGTTTTTTTTAAATCGGTATTAATTCATAGTGTAGTTTTAGTTATAGAAATGCCTCAAATAACTCGAACCGTTATTTATTGATCAGTTGGAATATTAAAATCATTCAGCTGAGACGAGGAATCTGCAATATATTTTAGGATTTACATTATAAGGAATTGATTTTTCAGGTGGCTCCCCGATTAATCTTCGTCGAACCAAATGATAATTATGAATTTATTTAATGTGCTTGATGAAAACAATTTATTGATTATTTTGACAATGTTTTTTAAAATGGGTATTAATTCATAGTGTAGTTTAGTTATAGAAATGCCTCAAATAACTCGAACCGTTATTTTATTGCTCAGTTGGAAAATTAAATTCATTCAGCTGAGACGAAATAACTGATATATATTTTACGATTCAAGTTTAATGTAATTGATTTCTCAGCTCAATCCACGATAAATATTCGTCGAACCAAATGATATTTTATGAATTATTTTAATGTGCTTGATGAAAACAATTTATTGATTATTTTGACAATGTTTTTTAAATCGGTATTAATTCATAGTGTAGTTTTAGTTATAGAAATGCCTCAAATAACTCGAAACCTTATTTATTACTCAGTTGGAAAATAAAATTCATTCAGCTGAGACGAAGTAACTGATATATATTTTACGATTCACGTTTTAAGTAATTGATTTCTCAGCTGAATCCACGATAAATATTCGTCGAACCAAATGATATTTTATGAATTATTTTAATGTGCTTGATGAAAACAATTTATTGATTATTTTGACAATGTTTTTTAAAATCGGTATTAATTCATAGTGTAGTTTTAGTTATAGAAATGCCTCAAATAACTCGAACCGTTATTTATTGCTCAGTTGGAAAATAAAATTCATTCAGCTGAGACGAAGTAACTGAAATATATTTTAAGATTTACGTTTTAAGGAATTGAATTTTCAGTTGATTCCACGATAAATATTCCTCGAACCAAATGATATTTTATGAATTATGCAATCTGCTCAAGCAAAACAATTTATTGAATATTTTGACAATGTTTTCTAAAATCGGTATTAATTCATAGTGTAATTTTAGTTATAGAAATGCCTCAAAAAACTCGAACCGTTATTTATTGCTCAGTTGAAAAATTTAATTCATTCAGCTGAGACGAAGAAACTGAATAATATTTTAGGATTTATGTTTTAAGGATTTGAATTCTCAGTTGACTCCACGATAAATCTTCGTCGAACCAAATGATATTTTATGAATTATTTTAATGTGCTTGATGAAAACAATTTATTGATTATTTTGACAATGTTTTTTTAAAATCGGTATTAAATCATAGTGTAGTTTTAGTTATAGAAATGCCTAAAAAAATTCGAACCCTTATTTATTGTTCAGTTGGAAAATTTATTTCATTCACCTGAGAGGAATGAACTGCAAAATATTTTACGATTTAGGTTTTATGGTATTGAATTCTCAGTTGACTCCACGATTAATCTTCCTCGAATCAAATGGTATTATAAGAACTATTTTAATATGCTTCATGAAAACAATTTATTGATTATATTGAAAATGTTTTTTAAAATCGGTATTAATTCGGAGTGTAGTTTTTGTTATAGAAATGACTCAAATAACTCGAACCGTTATTTATTGCTCAGTTGGA